>JAQGAZ010001184.1:0-34774 GCA_034692225.1 Polydesmus complanatus | reverse complement strand
CGTTTCTAGAAACGCTGGTGCAAAGAAACCGAACCAAAGTGGTGAAGAAAATCATCGACCAAATCGAATATAGTTCCCGTTCCAATAAGTTGATTGCCGTATTGAACAATTTATTCGGTGAGAAATCCATGCACTTTGCCGTCGCTAATCCGGAAATGATGGAATTGCTGAAGGAACACGGTATTGAACATCTTCATTCTAAACCTCATCTACATTCGTCTTCTTCGCTGGAAATAAACCGTGAAGAACCCATTGAAGAAGTTGTAGCCATGCGCACTGAAATGGTTGTCACACCTAGATTTCGACTTCATTCTAGAATGGTGGTAAAAGGGAATTGGATAAAAGGAAATCAGTGAGAACGGAATTTATTAACGATAAATTTCATAAAATATTACTTTTCCTCTTATGTAGTTTCTAACGTCGTAGATTAACCCAGTAAATTTTGTAACAAATTTTTTTTCTTAATTTGCATAAAATGTTACTATGCTTTGCTTTGAAAATTCGCAAACATATTGTTGAAAATGTCGATTAAATATATTTCACACTGGATTACACTACAATCCAGTTGAAATCATTATTTAATATTTCCGTTTTAATTAGTAAACAATATTAGAATTTACACACTTAGAACACGGAATCAAGTTTTACTGAACCGATCAGAGCGAATTTTTTATCGAGAAGTGATTTAAATTAGAATGCATGCACTGCAATAATTAACGGAATTTTGCGCGAATACAAATGGCGCTAAAAGGTCATTAATGATACTGATTTCCAACACATATTGTTCTCAAAATAATAATAAAATGCTCGTAGCCTACTAATGGTTTAATTTTAAGAATACTGCACCGGTAAACGGAAAATAAATTTTAAGGAAATGTTAATTTTATTGGTTAATTATTTTTCTAAAAACAAATTTCGCTATATAAAATTATAAATTGAGTCAGTGCGCGAGGAGCTAATAAAATTGGTCTGAAATCCGCTTCTGCAGTATTTTGCTGGTATCCGTTTGGGGCCCCACGTAGGCTCCTAACGTACTTTGTTTCCGAGCTAATAATAAAATTCTTGTCTTTTTTTGTCGTACGATTCGTAAGCACCAAAAAAAAAAAAAAACACTTTTTCAAGGTTTTCAGGATACAGTACGTACGAAGGAAGTGATTTCTGCGACGGTATTTGTGTAGCAAAATTCATACATAATTATACAGTTTACAGTAATGTACGCTGGTGAATGGTGGCCCAGGAGTCTCAACCAAAAAAAAAAACAATTTAGGCTAGTTACTTTTTTTTTTTTTAGAAACTTTTTTTTTTTGAAAATTTTTTTTTTTTTTTTGGAATTTTTTTTTTTTTTTTTTGGAATTTTTTTTTTTATATATTTTTTTTTTATCAAGCCGCCTGGGCCACCATACTGGTGACGTATTGTATTTCTTTCGCTCTATGCTTTCGACGTCTAGGGTACTCAATCTCAAATCTTGACAATCATAACGTTAGGGAAGAGTGCACTGAGAAAGCAAGGGAATGCAGGAAAAGTTTGATTCGAAGTTGAAAAGTGAACGACGTCATTATTCTGCTGGCAACTGTTTTTATACTCGTAATTATTATGGTTTTTCTATGCACCAAATATTGCATTACAAAAGTTTCACAAGGTTTTATTCAACTAATGGTTTTGGAATAAGTGTTTTATATAAGGTAAACCTTTTAAGTTTTAAATTGTAGAGAACTGTAGCGAAATAGAAATTCATAACGCGAGTGAGTTTAATTTCACCGTTGTGCAATGCACACAATTTATTAAGGTCAAATTAATTATGTAGTTGGGAGCGTTGTATTATGAAGCTGGTGACTGAAGTTGTTTATTTTTAACTTTTGACTATTACATTGAAAAAGTATGTAAACTCTGTTTGGTCTGAATAAATGTATAATATTTTGAATGGAAAAGAAAGATTATTTTGTATGGAAAAGTAAATCCTTTCAAAGTTAAATATTTTTTATACTTCAAAATTTTGATCTTAAAAATAAGGTGCAAACAAATTAATAACTCTTTCAATACTTTTTTTTTTTTTTGTATTTATTATGCGTGTAGGGCCTTCATATTATTGTATTAAAATTAAAAAATGGAGAAGAAAAATAACATCGGAGCATCGCCTTCAAAAAATCATCTGGAAATAAAATTGGAAGAATTCGTGACGAGATTTGTGAAAGAATTTGAAGCAAAATTAACGTCGTACTCATTGATTTTGGACGGCGTCATCGTCAAATCCGGAAGAATGGCAAATTCTTACGCAGAAAAAGTTGGCCAAGGGATAGGTTTAGCCTTAGGAGGAACTTTGGGTCTCGGCGTTGGTCTGCCTGGAGCTGGAGCCACTGCTGGGAAGGCGGTGGTGGGAGCTATCGCTCAAGGCATCGGCCGTTCAGTGGGAAGAAATCTCCACCAAAATAAAGTGACTAAACTGTCGGAATTCATTTATTACTTCGAGCAGAATCGAACAGAATTTCGTAAAATGCTAGTGAAAGTTGGTTTGGACATTTTTCAAAGCTTCGAGATGCAATTCGGCCGAGTGAGCAGCGATTTAGGCGAGAGAGGAGCCATGAGCAAGCTGGCTATCGACGCGATGAACAGAGCCGTCGAGTACATCGGCAGAACTTCGGCTGAAAATCAGTTGGATCATCATTCGTTGATCATAGAAGGAGTCAAACTCGGTCAATCCAAAGGAGAGCCCGTTCTCGGTAAGCCCGTCCCGGGACGTCACAACGGGTTTGAAATCATCTACAAGCACGAATCCGAGGAAATCAAGTGGCAAAGCGCTAGTTTATACAGTAAAGTCGGCATAGTAATAATTGATAAGCACCGTAGAACCTTTTATCATTTAAAAAATGGAAAAAGCAGCTGTATGAAATACGGTTTTAGACGTTGTTTCACTCGCGAACAATGGGAAGAATTAGAACCATTATACGAGAGAACAAAATCGCGTGAAAAGTTTGTAAATTATTATTTTAACTCGGATATTGTAGAAAACATGGCTGGCGACATTTGCCAATTACTCGAAAACGAACGAGACGAAACGTTAGGAATTGATAGGATTAGCAGTTTGCTGAACGAAAGCAAAGATGACATTTTGGAAAAGTTACAGCTGTTAAAACCAATTTATAATAAATTGGAAGTCGAATCGAAAATATTGTTAAACGTAGAATCGGATTTGAAAAATTTAAACCTCGCGGAATATTTTTCCAAATTTAATTTAAAAATGAACGAAATCTTAGATGAAATTTCGACGGGAAACGCGATCACTCGATCGAAACTCGACGAGATTAATTTTTCCTTAGGAGAATTGAAAGATAAAGTTGATAATTTAGGATCCCGAGTCAGTGACGTGGCGCGGACTTCATCTTCCCGAAATATTTCCATCTGGTTCGACGTGAGACGCGAATTAGTCAATTTCACCGGTCGAGAAGCTATTTTAGAGCAGATGGAAGAGGAGTTAAACGCTGGCCGACCGGTGGTTATCTGCGGGTTGGGTGGGATGGGGAAGAGTGAATTAGCGGTTAAATACGCTCACGCTAAATACGATAAAGCGGATAACGTAATCTGGGTGAACGCCGAGACTTTCGATTCGATATCTAGTTCGATATGGCAGTTAGCTCAAGCGCTCAAAGTGAACGAGTTGGAGACTTTTGACAGAGAAAAAGACTTGGACCTGGTGATCCCAGAAATATACAAAATTATTTTCCATCGAAAATGCTTATTAATCGTAGATAACGCTAAGCATTTTTCTGACATCGAAGCCTTACTCAGATGGAGTCCCGACGTCACTCTCTTTCAGCCACCTAAAGTCATCGTAACGTCGCGTAACAGTTCGGAATGGGAAAGCGGGAGGTTTTCCATTAAAATTATTCAGCTAGAAGTTTTTGAACGGGCCGAAGCCGTACATTTCGTGAGACAAACTTTATCCGCGGATAATTTTTCCGATATCTACAAATTAATCGACGTTTTAGGCAATTTTCCTTTAGCTTTACAACACGCGGTGACTAATATTAAAATTACCAACGCCAATTATGAAAAAAGAAACAGACGGTTTACCGTTCAAAATTTTTTAGAAAAATTTGCCAAAGAGCCAGAAAAATTATTGAGCGGAAAATTACCGCTGGATATGTATCGAAAACCCAGCTCCGTTTTTTTAATCGTGAGTTTTACTTTTAAGGAGTTAAAATTAGAAAATGAAGTAGGTGAGAAAGCGCGATTAATTTTGAGAATGGCGTCTTATATGGCGCCGGATAATATTAGAGAAGAGTTTTTCGCGGATGAATTCGTCGACGAAGATGAATTAATGGAGGTCATGAATTTGTTAGAAAATTATTCGTTAGTGAAAATCCACGACGAGAAATTGATCGTTCATCGCTTGGTGCAACGAGTGATTAGATGTAACTCCGAGAACGAGGAAGAAATAATTTTAAGAAAAGATTTAAATTTATTAATGAAGCGGTTAAAAAATTTGGATAGTATTACGTTTTGCACGCCGCATATCGTCGCCGCGTGGGAATACGCCTCCAATTACCAAACATTAATCGAGGAATTTATTATTAACTCTTCGAACAAGTTTTATATCTACACTTCGTTTTTACACACGCTGGTCCAAAGGAATAAAGTAGACATCGTGAAGAAAATTCTCGATACGTTTAAAAATAGCTTCCATTCCAATAAGTTATCGGAGATATTGAAGAAGTTATTCGAGGATAAAAGCGCGTGCTTCGAACCGGTATTAACCTGTACGCCGGAAATGATGCGATTACTCGAGGCGAACGGGGTGGAGATGGACCATCAACCCCGGTCAACGTTGCCAGAATCACCCGTTTATTCGGCTGCTACTCTTCCCCATCCTCGACGTCAAGTCGGGAAAGAGATAGGAGACCATGAACGAGTGAAACGGCCGAACGAAAGCGAAATGGTGATGGACCAAAATCAGTTTGGGTCTTCAAAAAATACGAAAAAACATTGTAGAATTTTATAAAAAAAAAATTATACTTATTCAGATAAATTTAATAATTTTTTAATATTTTTTAAACCTATGAATTGCGATTTTAAATGCTTTATGGAACTTAACACTTGTGATATTTGCTGAGAAAAATAAACCGAGATTTTGATACTTATTCTTAAAATCTTAGGTATTTTTTAAAACTTTAATATCCCATTGAAAGATAAAAAAAAAAAATTCTAAAATTTTTACACAAAAACTTTATTTTCTCTGTAAAATTGGAATCTTTCCTTTTTTATAACGCGAATTGAAAATTGGCCAAATTTATCTCCGGACACCCGGTATTTTTTTTTTTTTTTTTAATGTTAATTCATAAACGAGGAACTTTTCAGAGATTGGTTATTAACCAATCATTTCAATGTGGTTTTAGTAACATCCGCTGGAAACAGGAAATAATCTCGTTGTTTAAGAATAATTTAGTTTGATTTCTGAGGAAAGTAGAAAGAAAAAAAGTCTCTAGTATTTTCCAAAACCTTAATTATCAGCGGTATTTGATTCTTAAAGTGTTTGCAGAAAAGACATTGAGCATTTAGCCACACACGTTGTGTGATTACTTTGGCTAATTAATTTTCTCTCTCTCTTTTTTTTTTTTTTTTTTGTACATTGTACTGTAATTGCTGCATACTTGCTTCTTAATAATATTGAAGTCGGTGTTATTAACACGGTTGAAGGACGGGCTGGGCGAGCTCAAGAGAGGGTGAGTCCATAGGGAAAAAACCAGGGAAAGAAGAAAGTTTCGCTTTTATATTATTTTTTAAAGAGGAAAAGTAAAAGTGAAAGTCAAGAGTTAGCCTCCGGTCAAAATGCATGTGAGTCATTAAACGATGTGCGTGACATCGATCAAGCCGCATTTTTATTTGTTGAAGACGTACAAACATTTTGCTGTATAAACACACCGGATTGTGTACTGGTTTAATATTAAATAGAGAATATCGAGATAAGAAGGTAAGTCTTTAAATTTCTAGATTGAAAAATTACTGGGAATAATAATTGGTATTGTGGTGGTGGAATAGGAATAGCTGTACTGTAACTAAATAAAATTAATCGCTATAGAAAGTGCATATAGTTTTCGTCTTTCGAAAAAGTTATAAAAAATACGTATCATAGGTGATTCCCAATAATTATGTGGACGTACAGTTAACTGTCGGTGAGGTTTTCACGAGGTAGCCGCGTTATCTTGATTAAAACAATGGGGCGTGTCATCGCGCAACAGGTGGTGCCGGTGCATCACCGATCAAGTTTATTTACAGTAAAGAAGTAGGTAGAAGTCTACTCAGCTCTACTATAGTGTTGTTCTTCACTTTAATATCGTTTTCATAAAATAAATAACTGATTATGTTTCGATCCCGCAAACTTTAAAACGAAAAATGTTAAATTCTTTATAGTTTAAAGAAGTAAATTTTTTTTTAGATTTTGGAATTTTTGTTTTGTTTAGAAATTGAGAAATTGTTTATACTGTAATAACTTAAAATAATAGTTAAAACCAAAATTACTGTAACAATGTAGAGAATTTCTTGTTTATTTTTATTTTTTTGGACTTTTTTTTATTAAAACAATGAAGCAAATAATAATAATAAAAAAAAATGTTTAGATTATAAAATAACGGTATACAAAACAAATACTTTACTTTTCATATACCGGTACTGCTGAATTTTTCTTTCTTTGAGTATGATTATTTTTATTACCGATAAATTATTAAATTACTTCAAAATGTATTTTAAAAAAATGAAATAAACGGGTACGTAGGTCTCTATTTGTTATCTTAAGTGCTACTATAAATTATATCAATCACAGCCGAACACAAATAGCGTCGGTCAGATAAAAAAAATAATAAAGACCCAACCCTTGTTTTAACCTAAATGTAACTTATATCTCGAGTTATAATTTATATCAAAATATTTAATTATGTCATTTTGAATACGAGCTAGTAACATTTTAAATCGACGAAGTTAACATTGTTATTACGAAAATAATTCTTATATCCTGCCCACCAATTTATTATTACGTCTACTACATTAGCGGTAGGTTACTACAAATTATTATTCTCAGTAATTAATTGCGACAATTATTATATACCGGTAGCCTATTAAATTTTCATTGTTTGTACGTTAAAACAGAAATTTTATTTAAAAAATGGAAAAAAGGAAAAACATGGTGAATGGAAATCAGGAAAAGCCACGACTGAAAAATAATAATTCTTTGGATAAAAAATTGGAAGAATTATTCGTAACGAAATTTGTGAAAGAATTTGAGGCCAAATTAACGTCGTACGCTTTGATTTTGGACGGCGTCATCGTCAAATCTGGATGCATAGCGAATTCTTACGCAGAAAAAGTTGGTCAAGGGATAGGTTTTGCATTAGGAGGAACGGTGGGGCTCAGCGTCGGTCTTCCTACCGCAGGAGCCACTGCTGGCAAGACGGTGGTGGGAGCCATCGCTAAAGGCATCGGGCGCTCCGTGGGGAGAGAGTTTCATCAGCAAAAAGTAACCAAACTGTCGGAATTCATTTACTACTTCGAACATAATGGACCAGAATTTAGGAAAATGTTAGTGAAAGTTGGTTTGGACATCTTTCAAAGCTTCGAGATGCAATTCGGCCGAGTGAGCAGCGATTTGGGCGAGAGAGGAGCCATGAGCAAGCTGGCTATCGACGCCATGAACAGAGCCGTCGAGTACATCGGCAGAACTTCGGCCGACACTCAATTGGATCATCATTCGTTGATCATAGAAGGAGTCAAACTCGGTCAATCCAAAGGAGAGCCCGTTCTCGGTAAGCCCGTTCCGGGACGTCACAACGGCTTTGAAATCATCTACAAGCACGAATCCAAAGAAATCAAATGGCAAAGCGCTAGTTTATACAGTAAAGTCGGCATAGTAATAATTGATAAGCGGGGTAGAACCTTTTACCATTCCAAAAATGGAAAAAACAAGATCGTAAAGTACGGGTTTCGACGTTGTTTCACTTGTGAAAACTGGGAACAAATAAAACCATCGTACGCGCAAGTCGATTTATACCATCGAACCAGCGATCAATTTTTGGATTACGACTATATCAACTCAGATGTTGTTACGGATAAAAAAGTGAATGAAATTTGCGCCCAACTCGAGTCGGAACGCGATCAAACTTTAGGTATCGATAGGGTCAGTAGTTTGCTGAGCGAAAGTAAAGATGAAATTATGGAAAAGTTGCAGTTGCTGAAACCCATTTACGATAAATTAGAAGTGGAAGCGGACATTTTAGCCCGCGTCGAATCGAATTTACAAAATTTAAATTTGGAAAAATTTTATTCGAAATTTAATTTAAAAGTGCGGAAAATTTTGCAGGAAATTTCGCGAGGAAACGACGTCACTCGTTCGAAACTCGACGAGATACACGTGTCGTTGGACGAAATACACGAGAAAATCGACACTGCCAATCAATCAACGATAACTATCAATCCCCAAAAATCCCTCTGGTTCGACGTGAGAAACAATTTAATTACTTTTACCGGCAGAGAAAGCGTTTTGGAACAGATAGAAAGGGATTTACCTACGGGACCGGTGGTTATCTGCGGCTTGGGCGGGATAGGGAAGAGCGAATTAGCGGTGAAATACGCTCACACCAGATACGATAAAGCCGATAACGTGATTTGGGTGCACGCGGAAACCGAGGAATCCATCGCCGGTTCTATCTGGCAACTGGCGCAAGTGCTCAACGTGAACAAGATGGACGCGTCGGGGAAAGGAGATTTAGACGTGGTGATGCCGGACATTTTCAAGATAATTTTCAGTCGAAATTGTTTATTAATTTTAGACAACGCCAAACTCTTCTCCGACATTGAGTTGCTACTCCGCTGGAGTCCCGACGTCACTCAATTCCAACCAAAAGTGCTCGTAACTTCGCGCAACAGCTCGGAATGGGAAAGCGGAAGATTGGCTATTAAAATAATTCATCTGGAAGTGTTCGATCGACGCGAAGCCATCGGTTTCGTGCAGAAATCTTTATCCGTCGATTACTCCTCCGATATGGATAAATTAATCGACGTGTTAGGTAACTTCCCCTTAGCTTTACAACACGCGGTTACTACTATCAAAATTACCGACGCCAATTATCGGAAACGGAATAAAAACTTTACCATCGAGAATTTTTTGCGCAATTTCGAGAAAGAGCCGCGAAAATTATTTAGCGGCAGACTACCTTTGGACATGTACCGTCAGCCCTGTTCCATCTTCATCGTAGTGAGTTTCGCTTTTAACGAGCTGTTAGAAACGGAAGCGCAGGGGTTGGGGGCCAAAGCGCAGCTGGTTTTGCGCATGGCGTCTTACATGGCCCCGGAAAATATTCGGGAAGACTTCTTCCACGACGAAATCCAGGACGAGAACGAGCTGATCGCCGTCACCAATTTGCTGGAGACGTATTCGTTGGTGAAGATGAACGAAGGCAAGTTGAGCGTGCATCGGTTGGTGCAGCAAGCCATTCGCTTGGAAACGGAAGGAGACGAGGAGGAACGGGTTTTGCGAAAGGTTTTGCATTCGTTGATGAAGCGGTTGAAGAATTGGAACAACATCCGTTTCGACGTTTCGCACATCGTGTCCGTCTGGGAGCACGCTTGCAATTACGATAATTTAATCGACGAATTCGTGGTGCATTTTTCCAAGGAATATTTTCCTTACACTTCGTTCTTGCAAACGCTGATGCAAAGAGAGAGGCAGCAAGTGCTGAGGAAAATCGATGACCGCATTAAAAATAGGTCCAATTTCAATTGGTTTTTTATTAGTACTCGTACGAAACTTAAAAGAATGGGATTTTATAAAAAATTTGGTGTCGCGAAATTGGCGAAGAATAATTATTATATAGCGATGCCTTATATCAGCGTCATCTTCTTCTTAGCTATTTGCTGTAAGCGTTTTATAAATCGATAATTATTATTATTTAAGACTGATTTGACTTTTTAATGGTAGGCCTACGTTTTATCGCCAATAATGTAACAATAATTAACTAAGATTTTATTTGAATTATAAGTTTTATAAGTTTGTTTAATAAATTTTAAATAATTATTACGGTATTATATTTTTAAAAAAATGATTTTTATTGAGCGCATTTAAATGGTTACCAGTATTAATTATAAGAGTAGTATGATTAAAATTTTTAATTGGTTTGCCACAATAACTTTTTTTTAAAAAAAAAAAAAAATTAGTTATCATTTTAATAATTCCTGTGATGTTTTCTGCCCAAAATTTTACTCCGCATGAGATAAAAAAAAGTATATACGGTACATTTTTTTTTAAATCATTAATTATTATTAAACTATTCCATTGTGTTCTTATACATGTAGCCTACTGTTACTGTACTTCACTGACTGCTTAGTACCGGTATTTTAGTTAAATTTAATCACGATTTATTACAAAAAAAAAAAAGCCGAAGTATTAAAACTTCCAAAGAGTGAAAAGTTCATTACTCCGTAATAAAAATATAATACTGAATGGGGTTGGTAAACAACAAACGGAGCACGTAAAGTCATAAAAATTAGGCGAAGAGAAGAACAGCTGATGCAGGCGTGTGTATAGGAGGCGTTGGTCAAGGTCGCCTGCAATTGCAAAAAGAAAAAAAATGTTTGTTTACAAAATACTTGCTTTCAATCGCTACTAGATGGCTCTATTATAAAACTGACGTCATGCAAAGCAAACGAAGAGCAAAACCACTTTTTCCATAATTTAAAATCACTACAAAGAGACATACGGTGAAAGGTGTCACTTAAAGAGGTACAGTGTTCTTCCTTTGTCGTGAGCCTCTTTGTAGTGACTTCATAAGGAGAAATGAGCTTTTTGGAGGTTTCGAAACTACCCCTGTGAAGAACAGTAAATGAAAGACACGCCATCGCTGTCAAAAACAAGTTACGATTACAATTTTTAAAATAGCAATATGATTTAATACATTTAATGTTCTACTACTAAAACAATATTTAATTGTTTAATTAATTACAATTATTGAAAAGTTTGTCATTTAAATAGGCATGAAATTCTTCAGCGTTATTTTGCACTTTACATTATGCCATACATTATGAAGGGGGAAAAATGTTTGTTTACAAAACGGTTGCTTTCAATCTCTACTAGGTGGCGCTTTTCTAAAACTGACGTCATGCAAAGCGAACGAAGTAAAGACACGCCATCATTATCAAAAACAAGTTGCAGATATAGTTTTTAAAATACCTAAACGTTTTAATAAGTTTTAATAGATTTTATATTTTACTATTAAAACATCGTTTAACACATTAATTACTTTTAATAATTGACGCATGTATTATTGCAATAGTCATAATACCCTTCAGCGTTGTTTTGCGCCATACATAATGCCATACTTATAGTTTACCTCAGTTCAATTGCGCATGCGTATAAATCGTTGAAGTTATGAAGTTGAGATAATTTCACAACGTGCGAAGTTTTGTAAGCATTTCAGGTAAATATTTTATTATAATATTATTACGAATGATTGTTCAATTTAGAAACACATTTATGATTTAAATAAATTGTAGACAATGCTGTTGTGTGCTTGGTTGAAGCGACGATGTGCTAATACGTGTGTTCAACCCAGGCCTGGTTCAACAGGTGGCCAGAATGGCAAAGCCATTTTCAGCATTATTATGTGTTTACTTTCATCCCAAGTTCATTAAGATAAAAATGAAGATTATTAAGGAACGTGAGTTGTTCTCTAAGGCTCAGACTGGTTTAGGGTATATTAGAAATAAAACACTGGCAATTAATTATAATATGTTGAAACTCAATCTGTCATTATTGTTTCGCTATACATGTAGCCTACATGTACTGATATGCTTCTAGATGCCCAAAATCTTGTTTAACGTGACGACTACTGCAGTTTTTAACTTTGATATAACGGCCATGCACTATACGTAATTGACGTCTCCGAGAGCTTTCTCTGTAAGGACAATTTTTAAAAGCAATTCTGCCGTGTAAGGTACAGAAGATGCTTGCGAGCTGGTAAACCCGTGCGGTGTTAGTATAAATTGTATAACGATTCTAATATTTATTAGAACCAGTTAAAAAATAAATGTTTTAGTAGGTTTCCTTTTTTTGTAAAGAAGAAGTTTGATTGGTTTGGCTTCGTGGTTCTAGTTTGGTTGAGCTAAAATTGAGACGTCAACAGTCCAAATCGGCTAAAGATTTGAAGTTTACTTGTTGTGGGCATAAAGTACAAGTATTAGGGTAAAAATGTAAGATTTGGGTTTAAAAACGAAGAAAAACATTGTTCTTGCTCACCAAAATAGAATTTTAGAAGGAATTTGAAGCCTCTGGTTAAGTATTGTAGTTAACTGATTTCAGCGGAACGGTATTCCTTGAAGGTGACACTTTTGAATACACCCGTATGATAAGACAAGTAGGCTACATGTCACGCAGTATACTTATTATGCTGTAAGGGCAATTTTGCCGTGTATTCCTGGTCCTAAATTTCTATAACACAACTCAATCGAAAAATATAAGTGCAAGGTGTTTTGCTTTTTTTTTTTTTTTTTTAGATAACCTTAAATCGTTATAAATCTGGCGGTTACAAGGCTTTAATTATTATTATAACTTCAGAATCGGTAAAGGTAACAGTTATCGGTAACTTCAGAATCTTGGTTGTTTTTTTTTTCTGTAAACGTAATTTCTGAATTTTAACAGTGCAAACGTTTTAGATAATTATTAAAGTTATTGCAACTTGCATGATATTGATTATTCTCATCAATAGTTGGGAGGGAGAGGAATCCAGAATCCCTTTAAGGTTAAGAAGTGCAGGGTTTGTACCTATCAGCGAAAATGATAAATTTGCCCCCCAACATTTTGCGCTTTTATTTTTAACGATAATATTTTATTAATGCCAAATTTAACGTATAGTGCATAAAAAACGAATGTAAAAGAAAGAGGGTAGAAGCGAGTAAAACTTCAGTACGGTTACAACGTTCAAAATTTATTGAAAATTATGAAGAAGAAATATAATGTTGTGTGCGCCTCCAAAAAATATTTTGTGCGTGCGCTTTTGAACGAAAAGTAGCCTTTGCGGTCAAGGCAAAATAAGAGCGTTTATAAAAAGAAGGAATAGTCGACTACGAAATAGAGGGAAATATTTTAAATACGGTATAATAATATTATGTTACTGTAACCAGAGATCGTCGCTGTAACTGTAAAAATGTCATTTCGAATCAGCAGTCTATTTTTCATCATTCTGCTCTTGAGTATGCTCAGCGGGTAGTCTTCCGTTTGGGAAGCGTGTTTCATGGTCGAAGGTTTTACCGCAAGTTCTTGCAATAAGAAAATCACTCCCGTGTGCTTAATAGATTAGCAGGATCGTAGTCAAAAATCTGGTACAGGGAATTAAGTATTGGTAAGTTTTTTTTTTATGATCAGATGAGTTATTTAACAAGTTAAATAATTATAAATAAGTGTAATTTTTATGAAAAATAGCGAACATACTATTATAATAGGTTCAAGATCGCGATTCAAATACCAATCATTTTATATTAAGTTTATGTAGGATTTACTCTTACATGTACCGGTATATTAACTTAAAAATTTGTTACAATAATAATTGTATTTTGGTCAGCTGATTTTGGTGCTTGTACAGTAATTGGATATTTGTGTTTCGAAACATTTTATATAATGAGTGAAACTTAAAAGATTTCAGAATCTAACCAAATTTTAATATAAACAATATTTTGCTTTTGAATTGATAATAATCCTCGTATACGGTACATTATGCGGCGCAGCCAAAGAAAAATTGACGTAGGTTTTATGTTGCATCTCTATTGTCTTGGTTCTAGCGGGTAGTATTACCTACCTACCTAATTCAAATAAGCCGTTAACGAAAAATTATGTAAAACGTCATTCTTATTTTATTCGGTTATATATACTGAATGAATAATTTTTTTTTTTACCTACCAGAAAGCAATAATTGAAAGATGGATGTGAACGAAAATTTCGAGCGACTACCGGTACCATTAAATGTTCAACAACATTCATTTCATAAGAAAGATGTCCTAGAAACCAAACTAGAAACATTTGTAATGCGATTTGTGAAAAGAATTTGAAGCGAAACTACATCTATACGGTTTAATTTTGGATGGCGCCATTCCAAAATCTGGAAAGTACGCGACAACATTTGCCGAGATCGCTGGTCAAGGATTCGGTACGATTTTAGGAGGAGCGGCGGGCTTAGCTGTTGGACTTCCAGGACCAGGAGCAGCTGCGGGAAGGATAGCGGTTGGGGCCTTCGTTAAGAGCGTCGGAGACAAAGTGGGAAGAAGTCATCATCAATGCAAAGCGACCAAACTGGCAGAATTCATTAACCATTTCGAGCACGATCGAACGGACTTTCGGAAAATGTTAGTGAAAGTAGGACTGGACATTTTTCAGAGTTTCGAGATGCAATTTGGCGGAGTGTCTAGCAGCGATAATTTAGACGAGAGAGGTGCCATGAACCGCTTGGCCGTCGATGCCGTAAACAGGGCCGTCAATTACATCGGTAGAACTTTGGCCGAAACGGAATTAGATTATTATAGGTTAATCCTAGAAGGAGTCAAACTCGGTCAATCCAAAGGAGAGCCTGTTCTTGGTCAGCCCGTTCCGGGACGTCACAACGGGTTTCCACTCGTATACAAGCACGAATCTAAGAAAATTAATTGGCAAAGTGCTAGTTTATACAGTAAAGCCGGTATTGTAATAATTATTAATAAGCAGGAAAGATATTTTTATAAATCAAAATTTGATGAAAACAAAACCTGCGTAAAGTATGGTTTCAGGCGCTGTTTTTCTTATGAAAAGTTGGAGGAGTTGGAACTTTTTTACACTCAAATACATTTAAGCGAAAGCAATCAGATTCAATTATTTGAATACTCGTATTGTTATTATTATAGCTCAGATATATTGAACGAAAAAATAACTGACATTTTCCAAAAACTTAAATCCGACCCCGATCAAACATTAGGTTTTGAAAGGATTAATAGTTTGTTGGAAGAAAGTAAGAATGAAATTTTGGAAAGGTTGCAATTGCTGAAGCCGATTTATAATGAATCGGGAATTGAATCGCTGATATTATCCAGCATGGAAACGAGTTTAAAAAATTTAAAATTTGAAAAGCATCTAGCGCAGTTAGAATTAAAAATCGAAGAACATTTGGAGTCAAAAACTAAAGCATTGTGGATGCGATTAGAAGAATTAAAAATTCAATTCGAAGCTATTGCTTTAACAAATGCAACTTTTCAAGATTCCATCTGGTTCGACGTGAAGCCCGAATTATTAAATTTCACGGGAAGAGAAGACATTTTGCGACAGATAGAAAGGGAGTTGAACGGTGGGCCGATCGTCCGCGTAATATTATGCGGGTTGGGTGGGATAGGGAAGAGCGAATTAGCGGTTAAATACGCGCACACTCGGTACGAAAAATCGGATAACGTCATATGGGTAAACGCAGAAAGTGCGGAATCCATCGCCGACTCATTGTGGCGCTTGGCTCGAATGATTAACGTAAATAACATGGACAATTTTGGGAGGGAGAAAGAATTGGACCGCCTAATCTCAGAAATCTACAAAATAATATTTCAAAGAAAATGCTTGCTGATCTTAGATAATGCGAAAACTTTCTCGGACATTCAAACGTTTTTCAAGTGGAGCCCAAATTTTCCATGTTTACCCAAATTTATCGTCACCTCTCGTCACAGTTCCGATTGGCAAAGCTCGAGATTTACGATGCATTTAATCAAATTGGACGTATTTCATCCAACAGAAGCAATTGAATTTGCGAGAAAAGCGTTATCTCTGAACGATGCTGCGTTTTTCTCTGACATCGAGATGTTAGTGGGGGTTTTAGGCAATTTTCCTTTAGCTTTACAGCTGGCGATTAATCATATTGAAATTAGGCATTCGAATTATAAAAAAATAAATAAACAGTTTACCATTAAGAATTTTTTAGAGGAATTTGCCAACGAGCCTGAAAAATTAATGAGTGGGAAATTACCCCTCGATATGTATCAACAGCAACCGAGTTCCATATTTTTAATCGTGAGTTTGACTTTTAATGATTTGAAATTATTCGAATTGGGTGAGAAAGCGCAGCTGATTTTGAGGATGGCGTCTTATATGGCGCCAGATAACATTAGGAAAGAGTTTTTTTTCGATGAATTTGACAACGACGATGAGTTAATCGGTGCGATGAATTTGTTAGAAAATTATTCGTTTGCGCAATTTCACGACGAAAAATTAATTATTCATCGATTAGTACAGCAAGCTATTAGATTGAATTTCCAAACGGCAAAAGAAATAATACCGGTATTAAGAAAAAATTTAATTTTGTTAACGGAAAGGTTAACGAGTTGGGATAACATAACACTATGCACGCCGCATATCATTTCCGTTTGGGAATACGCTTGCGATTATGAAAATTTAATCGAAGAATTTATTATTAACGCTACGAATAAGTTTTACATTTACACTTCGTTTTTACAAACGCTGATTCAGAAAAATAAATCGGAAATCGTGAAGAAAATTCTTTTTAAAATTAAACATTTCTCAAATTCTAACGACATATCTGATATATTGACAAAATTATTCGACGACAAAATGTTTCGTTTATTAACGAATAATTTTAATTACGAATTGATTCGATTTCTTAAAGAAAATGGTGTAGAGATGGTTGACAGTCATGGTCTACCCATTACATCCATGTCCCAACCTTGCGATGTGGCTGATTGTAAGGAATACTTTCGCACTGCCGAGACTCAGCCTATGGAGTTAGATATTAAAGATAATCAATGTACACTTTTGTAATCAAACCATTAGAAGAATTTAATAAAATGTGACTTTTTCGATTCAAACATCGGCTTGTTCGCTTGTTGTTGCATCCCCTTCAATTGCTGTGAATAAATTACATGTAGGCCTAATTGAATACCCGATGCAAGTACTTTATTCGCAAAAAAAAAATTTTCTTTTACAATAATAATATTAATCTTTTAATAATTGTTATTATAAATTTTATAATACCTTACACTGTAATGTTAAATCTACTTACGTTTCGTAAATTTATATCGATTTCATTTAAAAAGTTAATGTTCAGTATTTATTTATTGCCGGGTATTATAGGCAACTACTAATAGCTTATTATTGTTTTTAAATACAATTATTTAATAATTTTATTATTGAGTAGCCTACGCGCCGCAGTATTTTAATTTTTCTCCCCGCGTTATTTTTGTATCGAATGTTCTTCAATTTTTCACTCTCCGGTGATGTTCGCAGTTGTTTAAATAATTACAATTTACACGTGCGTCATTCGAGTGCGTGATTAATTGATGGCAGTGTCGAATGGAACCAGATCTCTAAAAGAAAAAAAAAAATACCACGTTATTCCGAAATTTAATAATAAAAATATTGGCACAAGTGATGCGCCATTCACATCCACACACAAAAACAATAAATTTGACGAAAAGTTTGTTTCTATTTTAGGTGCATGGTCAAGGTTTAATTCGCTTATTTTTTCCCTCTCCAGCTTTTAATATATTATATTTTTTGTTTTTATTTTTTCATCACCTTGTAATAATTATTATTTGTGCGTCATTTTCGATGGATAAGCAAATACCCGCTACTGTAAAAATTATTAATAAATTGCGTATCGACAATAATATACTATTTATTAATGGGAAAATTATGCATCCTTGCGTGACTGTGTAGGCTACAACTTGAGATTATGATAACAAATCCAGATGGATGTGGCTGTCAGCAGATTTGACATCTAACAATAATTTCGTGCCAAGTTATACGCTTGCATTACAGAAAAAAAATAATAAAAAAACCCCGGATCAACATTAAGAGATGGAAATTGTATATAAAACCATGTAAAGTCAGCAGTTGTGAGTATTTCCACCTGCAAAATGTTGAATTTAGATGATAGTTTATTTTCTAAGACTATCGAGCTTACTTTTTGGCAGAAATTGTGCGTGCGAGTGTTGAAACAAGGTCCGATTCCTCGTCATTTGGCCATTATAATGGACGGCAATAGAAGATTCGCCCGCACGAATAACATCGAACAGATCGATGGACACACGGCCGGATTTTCCAGACTTCTTACGGTAACATACAGTAATAATTTTTATTTGTTTTGGTTCCTGTTTTTGTAAAATTATTTAGCATTAATAATCAATTTACTAAAATACTGTACTTTAATTATTAAAATAATTTTAGGTGATGTCGTGGTGTCGTGCTTTGGGTATCAATGAGTTGACAGTGTACGCTTTTAGCATAGAAAATTTCAAACGATCTCCGGAAGAAGTGGACAACCTATTTAATTTGATTAGGGATAAATTCGAGAGTTTATGGCACGAACGGTAGACAAAAAAAACATAAACAACTCTCTCAAATTTTAATTTTTATTAAATTAAATTAAAATATTAATCTATTTAAAAGGAATGATCTGTTGGAGTTAGGAATCTGCGTAAGAGCTATTGGGAATCTCCTACTGTTTCCAAAAGACCTCCAAAAATCCATTGCAAAAGTGGTCACTTTCACCAAAAATAATAACAAGTAAATTACAAATTAAAAAAAAAAAAAAATAATAATATTTTGTTTTTTATTATTTTAATTTTTTGTTTTAGGTATTTTTTAAATTTGGCAATTAGTTACACGAGTCGAGAAGAGCTGTTTAGTTCGGTTAGAAAGGTCTTAGATGGGATTCAAGAAGGAATTATCGCACCTCAGTAAGTTTGCCTTAATTTAATAAATTATTATTAATAGTTTAGGACAAAATTGTTATTTTTTTTTTTTATGTTTTAGAGATATAAATGAGGAATTGTTTAACCAGTGTTTATACACTTGTGAATCACCGGAGTTGGACTTGTTAATCCGAACCTCCGGCGAAGTTCGTTTAAGCGATTTTCTTATGTGGCAAGTAAGCTATTCAAAAAAAAAAAATAATAATAATTAAATAAAATTATTTACATAAAATTTTCGTTTTAAAGAAATTATTTTTATTTTTTTTTTAGTCGACTTATTCAACGTTGATGTTCGTAAATAGCCTATGGCCAGAATTTAATTTTTGGGAATTGATGTTCTCAGTTTTCTACTATCAAATTCATTACCAAAAAATTCAAGTAGGCCCACAACAGTATTTTAATAAAAATGAATAATTTTAATGTTTTATTTTCAGACTTTTAAAGATAAGCGCAATGTAACGGAAAAAGCTGCAGGCAAAACTGTAAATATTTTGTTGAATAATAATAATAACTGTTCAATAGACGGCGGAAAAAATTGGAATAATACTCGTAGCGCAGATTATAAAAATAAATTTTTCCAATATTTAATGCAAACCAAACAAAATTTGCTGCATACAATGCTCAATTCTGTTGACAATTAATCAGGTTTATAATAATGAATTTGAGCAAAATAAGTACATGTACAGTATTCTATAATTGTTTATTATTTAAACTTTACTCATGGAAAATAAAAACTAATGTACCGGTAGGCATTTACATGCATAAATAAATGCCCCGGTATTTATCAATTCAATTTCAATTTTATTATTAAGACATTAACCTTAGCATTTACAAAATTCCACTCTTAATATGGTTACTATTCCATAACCTTACACAATACCATAACAACAAATTTTATATAGAAACAAAAACCTTAACATTACCCATCACAATTTTACCCCACAACAAAAGTGGACATCAGCAAAACCCAACAGAAAAACAGTTCGCATCCGAGACTACCCATAAAAGGCATAGAGCCCACCCCCAGCCCTACGTGTCACCCTCACAGCTATCACCAGAAAAAAATTACAATGGGAACCACCAGTGTGCGCAGCCTCCCTGCATTCTGCTACTGCCTCGCTAACCCCCCCCCCCTTTGTCCCACCTCTTCTTCCCTCTTCTTCCTCACCAAGGTCACTTTCTTCCTCATGTACAGCCACGTTGTCCTCTCTCCCATTGTCGAATTGTCCTATCTCCCGCCGCCGAATTGCCCTCTCTCGCCGCCGAATTGTCCTCTCTCTCGCCGCCGAATTGTCCTTTCTATCGCCGCCGAATTGTCCTTTCTATCGCCGCCGAATTGTCCTCTCTCTCGCCGTCATTTTGTCCTCCTTAACCGGCAAATTTTCGCCTTCCTTAAGTCCATTTTTCTTTCTCTGTCATACCTCCATGTTCTTTTTCGTTGGCCTCTTTAACCTCTATGTTGTTCTCATCAGCTTCCTTCCCCTCCCCCGGTATTTATCATGAACCTAATATTCTTAATCCATCTTATCGTTCAATTAAATGTTGGAGAGGGGGAAAATAAAATCAAAGCGAAAAATAAACCTTTGTTCCAACAATTGTCAAATTTAAATCATTAATTTACTTTGTGGTTTTTTTTATGATGAGGATCTGTGTTTCACACTTCGAAAATGTTAATTAGCCTACTACTTTAATGTAGGACTTCTTTTAAAAACGTCTTGTGTTTTTTTTCTCCTTGCCGTAACTAACATCTGCATTCTTTTTTTTCCCTTCTCATCTTGGGTCCTTCACAACTGGGTCATAAGATCATAAAGGCAGATGATAATGAACTGTACCAAGAAAACGGTTCTGACTGCGCCCTTTTTAAGTCTTTCGGATAATATTTTTAATTTTTAGTTAAATTTAAGCAGTGATTTTTTTTAAAAAAAATTTTGCTACTCAAAACGCATTCCGTTTCCACGTTAACATTGCGTTTCCTACATTTTATATGTCTCGTTTATTCAAATTTAAGTAGGTTTTATTGCGCATGATAAAAATAAGTGTATTGCGCTCTGTTTTATTGGTACAATGCATGTAGGCTACTGCCAAGGTAATAATTTGGACTACATTTTACTGACTACATGTATTTAAATGAGGAATTTCACCACCCGAAAATACCTCTTTTTAATTCCCCTTCAATACCCGTGAAGAAAATAGTGCACTCGTCTGTTTGCTCATGAGCCACACCCCCAACGCTAAACGTGTTCGGACCATTTTAACGGTGGACTTGGGTCAGAGAATATAATTAGAGCACGTGGTTTTTTTCATATTTTATTGTATTACATCATTACCATTTTCATCATCAAAAACCACGTTTTCTAAAAAAAAAAAAAAAAAAAAGAAGAGGGATAATTTTAATACACTGTGAAGTTCAGCTCGTTGAGGTAAGATAAAAAGTTTTTAGATTTTCGTAATTTTAATTGATTAACGAAAATTAAGAAAAAGTGGTTTAGCGAACAAATTAATTTTAACTTAGAAGGTTCTTGATTTAATATAAGCTTAACCAAGATGATGTAACAGTGCGTAAATATTAATGTCTTTTTTCATGATAATAGAGATACAAATTTTATCGCTATAAACTTCGGCGATCGCGTACAGGTGGCCGAACGCAAACTGAATTTGATAAAAAATTGAGGTAATAATAATAACATTACATTTTATAAACTTCTTTTTATATAGGAAACATAATAAATTATAAGGTAACGTTTCATTTATTTTAATTAATAGACGCGATAATGGCTTCGTCAAATACGAGTTCTTCGTGTGATGAAGAAAGCGAGTTGAGTGTCGAAGAGCCGTCGAGTTCTTCCGAGAATGTCGAGGTTTCTTCTTCTTATCGGTCGTTGCCAAATAATATTGAACAGCTATCGAAAAACTTCCTCAAAGGCGAACGTTTCGACAGCGATATGGACGATGAGCACTTCGATTTAGAATGCGCCATATTATTGAAGAGTCTTCAACTCACTCGGTCAGAAACGGCTTTGATCCAGACGGCAACCGCCACCCCGAGTGGAAATCGCCGCTGGAAAAAGGAAAAACGATACAGATTGGCTGCCTCTAATTTCGGAAGCGTTATGCAGTTGCACGACACGTCGTATCGATGTTTTTTGATGAAAAAGCTGTTGTATTCAGTTCCGAAACCTTGTGACTTCGACGAAAAAGTGATTGATTACGGACGATACAGCCAGCGCCGCGCTATCTTCGCTTATCAGAATTCGAGGGACCAAATTATTTCACCAGGCGGACTATTCGTTCATCCGGAATTCGGGTATTTGGCCGCTTCGCCCGACGGGCTTCTCGATGATGACGGGATTTTGAAAATCGAGTGCCCCTACTTCGCTCGATACCTACCACCTCTCATCATTTCCAGGTATAACGACGGATTCTACTGCGCCGTGTCGAGCGACGGTTCCAGTTTGATACTGGACACCCAGCACAGTCATTACTACCAGATTCAGGGTGAGTTAGAGATGAGCGATCGGGAGTGGTGCGATTTCGTGATATGGACTCCGCATGGAATGCACGTGGAACGCATTTATCGGGACGAAAGCGTGTGGGATGACATGCTGCCCAAACTTCAAACATTTTACAAACTGTCGTTGCTCCCGGAATTCGTGGATTCCAGGCACGCCAGAGGTTTGCCCACCAGAGAGCCCGATTTTGTGTTGGAAGCGATTGAAGCGGATCGTTAATTGAATACAAAACATCGCAACGATCGAGTAAGCTTAATTATTTTTTTTGCCTCGACAAATCTAAATATTTTTTAAACAATTTTACTAAAAACAAGATACGTTTGCTAGTATTTTTATAAGTGCTACTGAGTTTGAGACTTGTTCAAGCGGTGTTGTTCAATATTATCAAAGATCTTTTCTATTTTATTGAATTTCCGGCGCCTTCGAATCCAATACATTGTAGAAAGCGCAACTAATTATTAAGTTCAAGGTAGTAACAAATTTAATTAACATAATTTTATTGTTGAAATTAAAATTGGTACTTGCGTGTGTTTGGTGATGTAAAATGTATCGATTGGTAAATGTGATTATCGATATTTCAATTGGCATCAGGAGACGAATAAGTACAGTACCTAGAAATTTATTAATTAGATTTTTTAAAATAACTTAATAAGACCAAAAAAAAAAAATTATCATAAATTTTTATTTGGAGAAATTCTTTTCTGACTCAGTGCAATCAATATTGTGTGCTTGAACTTTGAACGTTTTTTTTTTTGCCGGGGGAGAAAAATTAAAAAAGTTTTTATTTAAATTACACAAGTATTTGTGACGGAATCGATTGCTGTTATTAAGATATATTTTTGCTAATAAAACTTTTTGTAAGCTACAGTATAATAATTTTATAATGATTCTGTTCTCGTCGTTTAAACTACATTACTGATGTGTTCAAAATTTTAAAACTTTTGTACAAGTATTATTTGAAGTAAAATTTGAATTCAGACTTTAATCCCTTTTTCTCATGGGCTTTAAAGTACGGTTTTAAAGGGCATAATACATGTAATTATTATTTTTTTCTTAACATATTTTACAATTTTTTTAGATAATCCTTGGGGACGCGGTATTTGAAAGGTAAGTGACAGGAGGTCTGTACAACCCTTTATAATTATTTATAAAAGCTTTTAAATTTTTCTTTGTTTTTTGAAAATACAAGTAGTGGACTCGTCTATTTCCGAAATTTTTGCAGCGACTTGAATTTAGGATAGCCGCACTGTAGACGCCATTGATCTAAAATTAAGATAAACGCATTGTACGGTACCAGTTCTTGTGTGCGAATTTCATTTAGCACCAATTTTTTTCATTTTACCACTCTGCCTGTTGGAGCGCTCGGATATCTCACGTTTTTACTTTGCCATTTTTTTTCCTCCTTCTCATTTCATTGGATCGGCATCAAAAATAACAGTAACCATTAAAGGTAAAAATATCCTAACAATAAATAACAAGATACTAGAATTTTGTCTAAAAAAAATGTTTATTTATCGGTATTTTTTTTTTTAATTTTCTAGATGGCGCAAAAAAGAAATTGGTGTGAAGAAAGTCCGCCATATTCTCCCGAGGCAGAGAAACAATGTCCTTTTCCATCATCGATTCAAATTATTGATCGAATATCGCGATTCTTCGCGAAAGGTCAACGTTACAAAAGCGATATGAATGACGCTCAATTTGATCGTAGATGCGATCAATTTCTGGATAGTCTCCAGTTATCCATGCAGCAGATCTTTTTGTTACACGAGGAAACGGTGGCGCACGGGGACCGGTGGGAAACGGAACGACGAAAGAGATTGACCGACTCGAGTTTCGGCCGCGTTTTTAAAATGAAGAACGAAACACCGCCGAGCATTTTGGTAAAAGAACTGTTGCCAGCAATATATTCGAAAGAAAGTTACGGTTACCAGTTTAATAATGTGATGGATGGCGGAGAAAACGACCAATACCAGGCCATTGCTCAGTACGAGAGTTTGAATCAACAAAACGTCCATCTGTGCGGACTTATCGTTCATCGAGAAATTGGTTATTTGGCCGCTTCGCCCACTGCTTTAGTCCAGGAAAACGGCAACTTTGGCATCCTCGAAATTAAATGCCCTTCCTACGCCGTGCTCATGCAACCTCTTGAAATTCCGCAGTATATCGACCATTTCTACTGCACCTTAAGCGAAGACCGTTCGCGAATGACGCTCAACACCGATCACTGCTACTATTACCAGATTCAAGGGCAGTTGGAGATTACTGATCGAGCGTATTGCGATTTCGTAATATGGACTCCGCGTGGCATGCACGTGGAACGCATTTGGCGCGACCGAAGCGTTTGGGAAATGATATTGCCCAAACTAGAAAGTTTCTACAAGCTTTCACTACTCCCCGAAATCGTCGATTCCAGGCTCAAAAGGCAGTTGCCTATCAGGGAACCAGATTTTGTTTTGGAAGCCATTGAAATAAGCCGAAAATCAAAACTACTCACGACGTAAAGTCCTAAATTGTTTTTTTTTTTTCTCCAGGGAATTTTTTAATATTATAATACGTCAGTATTTTTACTGTAAAAGCAGAAAATAATCCCCGCGAATCAAAATTTTGATGAAAATAAATTTTTGTTAGAAGTTTTATTAGTGATATTTTATTATTCATATAAATTTTCTTAGTTTATAATTTCTTTTAAAACTGGAAATTGTTTTTAAAAAATTTTTGAAAGGCATCGCGATCATTAATATCCTGTTTCGTGACCTTTACCGTTGGGGCATGTTTAAGGTCACGCGTAGTGACTGAAAGGGGTGAACGACTTTTTAAATGAGCTTTTATCAACTTTTAATTTTTTGAAAATAGTGCACTCGTATATTTCCAAAATTTTCAGCATTCAACTAAGTTTCGAATCGACTAGGTGGCCTTGACCTAAAATTAAAATAAACGTATTGTACCATTATCCAGTCTTGAATGCTAATTTAGTTTTAGCACCAAACGTTTTCATTGTAACTACTGTACCCGTTAAGGGTGGTCGGGTACCTCACGTTTCTACTCTACGGGAGCTGCTACATTTCTTTTTCATTTCATTGGATAGGCATCAAAAATAACATTAAAGGTGAGATCTAATGATAATAATAATTTGTTATTAATCAAGACCGGTAACTAAAATTTTGTTTAAAAAAAAAAAGAAAACGTTTATAAATTTATTTGAAATAATTTTTTTTAAAATTAATTTTCTATAGATGGCACAATCGTCAAAAAGGAGTTGTCCCGAGGCAGCGGAAAAACGTCCTTTTACATCAATTCAAAATATTGAGCGACTATCGCGATTCTTCGTGAAAGGTCAACGTTACGAAAGCGACATGGATGAAGCTGTATTTGATTTCATGTGTGATCAACTTCTACGCAGTCTCCAGTTGTCTGTCCAGAAGATCTTCGCTTTACACCAGGAAACGATGGCACACGGAGGCAGGTGGGAAACGGAACGTCGAAAGAGATTGACCGACTCCAGCTTCGGCCGCATTTATAAAATGAAGATCGACACGCGGCCGAGTATTTTGGTAAACGAACTATTGTCCGTAATGGATCCGATAGCTGTCGGTTATGAAAGTATTAACGTGATGGATGACGGACGTAACGAAGAAAGAAACGCCATTGCTCAGTACGAGATTGTCAATCCTGAAAGCGTCCGTCCGTGCGGACTTATCGTTCATCGAGCATTTGGTTATCTGGCGGCTTCGCCCACCGCTCTAATTCGAAATAACGGCCTCCTCAAAATTAAATACCCTTTCTACGCCAGACTCATGGATCCTCTCGATATTCCAAAATATCTCGACCATTTCTGCTGCACCTTGAAAGAAGACGGCTCGGGATTGGAGCTCAACACCGATCACTACTATTATTATCAGATTCAAGGAATGTTGGAGATTGCTGATCGAGAGTATTGCGATTTCGTTATCTGGACTACGCGTGGCATTAGCATGCAGCGGATTGATCGCGACAAAAACGTGTGGGCGGCGATGTTTCCCAAACTAGAATGTTTCTACAAGCTTTCACTTCTGCCCGAAATCGTCGATCCTAGACTTGAAAGACAGTTACCCCTCAGGGAACCCGATTTTGTTTCGGATGCTATTGAAATGACCCGAAATTCAAAACGACGCATAGTATTATAATTCTAAAGTTGTTATTTATTTATTTATTTATTTTTTTTTTTTTCAATAATATTTTTAAAATCAAAACAAAAATTTGATGACTCAAAAATTTTGATTAAAATAAATATTTGTTAGAAATTTCATAAGTGATAATTATTGTTTCTCAAATAAATTTTCTAAGACAATATTATTTCTTTTAAAAACTGCTAACCAAAATTTGAAAGGCATCGTTGACATCCTGCTTCGTGACCTTACCAACCTTTTAAAGTCACACCCTACCCGTGACGCGATCACACTGCCGGTACCTTCAAATAGGAGAGGGTTTTTGACGCCAGCGCGAAGGATCTGGTGTTATCGTCGTAGGTCGAGGCGAGTGGTGTTATGATCATCCATATAAACAAATACTCGTACAGTAAGCTTAATTATTATAAGTCTCTTTGAAAATCTCGGAAACATTCTCGACTAAAATCAATGCTTAATAACGCTGTTGTAGTACTCGTTTAAATCTCTCTTTCATTATTTTAGCCCGTGGGATTGCTACGACTCTTAAATTGGTGAATGTTCAGTTGAGTGTGTTCCTGATCTCCCTGTCGCATTTCGATCTCACAATCAATTGGATTATCGTTTAAAAGTGCCGTTAGCATTTCAGCTGGTTTCAAGTCACACGCACCCGTGAAAGAGAAATCCATCTGTGTGCGTCAACGCACTTCTTCAATGTTACAGACTTAAATTCGGTATGTGGTCTTAAATACGGGGTTGTTATGCAAGAACATGCATACACTAAATAAATTTCATTTTATTTAAAGATCTATAATGGCGCCATCAAAAATGAGATCTTCAATAATTAGTACTGGTATTAATGAAGAAGTCACATCAACGTTTCCAAAATCTACAAGGCACGTTCCACGACAATGTTCTTGTAAATAGCGAATGATAATGTTAAAATATCGCTTGTATCCAATCTCCCACGTGGGGCATATTTCAAATAAAAAAAAAAAAAAAAAAAACCAAAGGTAAACTTCCTACTGTAGAGTAAAAAAAAGCACCTTATATACTGTAGGAATTTGTCTTTAATGTAACAAAATTTTATGCATGGTTTTTTAAATTTAATGTAATTTTAATTGAAAAGTCACTTTCCAACAACCCGAATCTTTTTGAGCAACCTAGGAGGGAGCAGCGAGGTACTCGACCTGCGCAGGAAACAAATTATTGTCTTTCGCGACATGAATTTGAAAATTTTGCGCAAATATCGAGAAAATTCGGTAAAAGTGGAAGTTACGAAAGCGACGCGGACGATTTCCTGTTTGACTTGAAATGCGATATGTTTCTGAGAAAACTTCGGTTGTCTTCATCTGAGATGGAATTGTTGGAGCGTCAAACGATCGGACAGAGTGAAAATGAGGTATGGGAAGTGGAACGACGAAAGAGGTTGACCGCCTCCAATTTCGGACGCGTTTTCCATTTGCGAAAGACGACATTTCGAAGTTCTTTGGTGAAAAGGCTGTTGGCGTTGACTCCCGACGAAGATTTCTTTAATGACGCGATGGATTACGGGCGAAAAAACGAGAAAAACGCCATCGTCGCCTACCAGAATCGTACCAACCAAACTGTCACCAAGTGCGGATTATTCGTTCACCCGAAATTCGGTTGTTTGGCCGCGTCACCCGACGGTCTAGTCGGAGATGACGGATTAATAGAAGTTAAGTGCCCTTACTCCGCTCAATTTGCGCCTTTTAAAAAAGTTCCTAGTTATTTGAAAAGTGCGCCCGACCGCCACGTAGAAGAATTCGTGAAATTGCATGAGACGCAGGGCGATCATAATAATAATTATGATTTACTGATTGAACGTAATTATTATACTCATCCGAAATTAGCGCTGAACACCCGTCATAATTATTATTACCAGACTCAAGGTCAGTTAGAGATTAGCAACAGAAAGTTCTGCGATTTCGTCGTTTGGACTCTACGTGGAATCATGCATATGGAACGGATTTGGCGCGATCAAAGTGTTTGGATGGAAATGTTGCCCAAACTGTTAGTATTTTATAAACAGTCGCTGCTCCCGGAAATCATTGATCCTCGATATGTTAGAGGATTACCCATCAGAGAGCCGGATTTTGTTCTGGAAGCGATTGAAATGAAGCAAGAAAAGTTTTAGTGTCAAATATTCAACACTGGTGCATTTTGGATATTTCTTTGAATTACCTGAATCATTAAAAAAAATGCAAGCAGCCTACTGTTGGTTCAGATGATTGTAAAATAAAATATTATCTGTGGCGTCGTCCATAAACTACGTAAGCTACCGCACCCATAATCGCAAAGCGGGTTCACACTACCAGTCCCCCTCAATAGGAAATTTGAGAGGTTTTTATCGCGCGCATCCCTAGTGTCTTACCGGTGTTAACGAAGGCGGCCGTTGGTGCTATGCTAGAGTGTACCATCAACAATCAAGTCGTGTCTTTCATTTTATCTTAAAGGAAGCGTTATTTCAAGTCACACGTACCCGTGAAAGGCAAGTTCAATACAATACATGTGCATAAAATATAGGCTACTCTCAATAGGAGTATTATTCCTCTTTTAGAATCACTCTTTCTTCTACAGTAATTAAATTTTAGTCTGTTTTTTCAGAGATTTCCATCCTGCTCTCGTACCTACTCGTCATAAGAAGTGGTTCTTCTCTCATGTCATTGACGACTTGAGAAAAATCTCTCATTTGTGAAAGTGCAGTTGAGTGTGTTTCAACTCCGCGATCTGCAGCAGTAGAACTGTTGTGTTTTCCATTTTTATCCTGGTTTCGCCGTCGGATTTTCATCTTAGATTTCATTGGATCGTCGCGTCTAATATTCAGTTGAGGTAAGATCAAATTTATTAATTTTAAAATACAAGATTATTAATGAGATTTATCTGTCTAACCTATGTTACGCGCCGTAAAATAAGTAAAATTTAATTTTTTTTAAAAGATTAAGAATGACTTCATCAAATGAAGAAATCCCAACAACTTTTTCAAACTCTGAAGAACACGTAGCGCCAGTTAATAACCAAAGGGAAACTACGTAAGAATTATTTGCCTTCGCGCTCTAACAAAGTTTCATACTGTACATATCTTATTATTAATTTAATTTTAATTAAAAGGTCACTTGACAACACAAATGTTTCTGAGGAACTTGAGATGGAGCAACGAGGGGAAACAAATAATCATTCTTCAGTAATAGAAAATCTATCGAGAAACTTCGATCGAGGTCAACGTTACGAAAACGACGCCGACGATTTCCTTTTCGACTCCAAATGCGACGAATTTCTGAAAAGTCTTCAATTATCTCCGTCGCAGATCCACGCGTTGGAGCGTGAAACGATCGGACAGAGTGAAAATCCCATATGGGACTTGGAAAGACGAAAAAGAATAACCGCTTCGAATTTCGGACGCGTTTTTGATTTGGAGGACGAGACACGTCGAAGTTCATTGATAAAAACGCTGTTGTTTACTCCCAAGGATTGTTTCTTTGATGCCGCCGTGAATTACGGACGAAACAACGAGCAAAACGCCATCGCCGCCTACCAGAATCGCACCAACCAAACTGTCACGAAATGCGGATTATTCGTTCACCCGAAATTCGGTTATCTGGCCGCATCACCCGACGGTCTAGTCGGGGATGACGGATTAATAGAAGTCACGTGTCCTTATTTTTCTCAATTTGCGCTTCCAGTCGCAGTTCCTAACTATCTGGCCGGCTCGCGCGCCTCCATAAAACACGAGAAAATACTGGTGCTGGAAAAGAACGATAGCGATCATAATTATTGTTTACCGATTAAACGTTACGTCTACGAAGAGATCGATTTTAGCAAATCGAAATTAACGCTGAAAAGAAATCATAAATATTATTATCAGATTCAAGGCCAGTTGGAGATTACCGGCAGACTGTACTGCGATTTCGTTGTTTGGACTCCGCATGGAATCTTGCATATTGAGCGGATAGGGCGCGATACCAACGTTTGGAAACAAATGTTTCGTAAACTCGAAACATTTTATAAACAATCGCTGCTTCCGGAAATTGTTGATTCGAGACACGCTCGAGGATTCCCCATCAGGGAGCCGGATTTTGTTGTAGAAGCGATGGAAATGTACGGTGATGAGTCTGACGAATTTTATGACACTTTTTATGGAAGAAGAAAAAGGCGACGCAGATATCGTTAAACATTTTTAATAATGTTATGTAAGCTATGATAATTAGTATGCCAAGTGGAATTATTATTGTTTAGAGAAATACAGTAACTGTTCGTTGTTGTAATATTTTCTGTATACAGTAGGCCTACGGTTTAATAATAATATTATTTAACTACAATATGTCATAGTGTTTTAATGAACCCCCGTTTTCCGATTAATTTTTTTGGTTTTGTATTATTTCGGGGAAAATGAGATTAGACCATTATACAAGTTGCAAAATTATACAGCAAGCAAATGTATACGATAAAATCAACAATTTCAGATAAGTATACAGTAGTGTTACTCAGCCACTGTACTCATTTTGTAGGTCTTTTTAACTTTGACGTTTTTAAGTTCTTTTTTTTTTTTTTTTTTTGTAGTTGTCATGATGATGCTAATTGGCTTTGGGATCACTGGATTTTGTTTTGCACATGTTTTCGTTTTCGAAAAAGAAATGCATGGGCTCCTCGACCCACAACTTCATTGAAACAAACTCCTCTTGTGCCAAGGTTTTTTTTCCTCTGGAAGAAGCATCATTCTACTGTACTAAAGAATTTATTACAAAAATCAGCGTTGAAGAGCACCCAATTTGACCCTCACGGCTCGGCTCGTGACGTTACCATTTTGGCTATAAATCACAGAAGCCAAAAGCAACGTCATAGAACAGAATTTGAAAGAGTGAGGGGAAAATGTTAAAAGACACTTGTTCAACGCCTCTCACTTTTTTTTTATTACCGTGCGTAGGTTTGAAAGTAAACACGTGGCCACACAGATGATCGGTCATTGGTTAAGATCAATTTAGCAAAAAAGTGATAAAAGTACAGCATCTCAGTTCAGTCGATCGCCGAGAAGTGTTGAAGCGTGGTCGTGATTTTCGTTTTCAGTGTAAAACAATTATTTTAGTAGGCCTACTAGCGCATTTTTTTCGGATATTTTCTAATTTGGATTGCCGGAGTAATAAAAATTTACAGCATTGCAGCATTTACAGCATCAGCGAAGACTCGAGAAAAGAAAAATAAATTTCGTAATTCTGTTCTACATTTTCATTGGATTAGTCATTAGATTAGCCAAGGACAAAAAAAAAAAAAAACTGCGATTAGAAGTAGCAAATTCGAATATTATTTTGGGTAAGTTCAAATTTAAACTTTATCGTTAGAATATGGAAATGAAGGTTATATTTTCGGGGTACATGTACATGAAAAAATTGTAATTTTTTAACTGAAAGAAATATTACTGTGCATGATTTATTGCAAATCTTGCGTGAAGCATTAGCCTACATAATAATTATACTGTACATGCAGTTATGTTAGCATGTTATGACATCGTTTTCCCTCTTTCCCCAAAGTTTTTAATCATCTTTAATTTGCATATTTTTTATCGACGTTAATTTATATTGTTTTCATAATTTTCACATTACAGAAATATAATTTATAATATTTTAATTTTTTTTTATAGATAAATAATTGCCGCTGCATTATTATAAAATGGTTAATATAATGTTATTCGGATGAATTCGTGGAAAAATGCCAAACTGCATTTCTGCATAAACTCCAGTTGTCTCCTCGGGAAATCGACTCGTTGCAGAAGCAAACGATCGGCCAGAGTGAAAATCGCCGATGGAAGACGGAAAGACGAAAGCGATTGACCGCTTCCAACTTCGGTCGCGTTTTTCATATGCGGGACACTACCCATCGAAGTATTTTGGTAGACGAATTGCTGTCATCGACACCGAAACAACTGCCTCTGAAAACTCTAAACGCGATTGAATATGGGCGAGAGAACGAGCGGAAAGCCATTGTTGAGTATCAGAAGTTGACGAAACGAAGAGTGAAAGCGTGTGGGTTATTCGTTCATCCCGAATACGGTTATTTGGCCGCCTCACCCGATGGCCTCATCGGAAACGATGGCATCTTAGAAGTCAAGTGCCCTTACGCCGCTCGAAGAATCATTCCTTACAAAATCCCTCGGTTTCAGAAATATTTCTTCTGCTTTTCGACCGGAGATTCGAAGTTGAAGCTGAAACGCCGTCATAATTATTATTACCAAATTCAAGGGCAGTTGGAGATAACAAACCGGGACTATTGCGATTTGGTGATATGGACTCGTCGAGGGATTCACGTGGAACGCATTTTGAGAGATAAAAGCGTGTGGGAAGAAATGTTGCCCAAACTACGAGCTTTCTACAATCACTGGCTGCTCCCGGAACTCGTCAATTCGAGAAATGCTAGACAGGTATTTTATGAAATCAATGGATTTTAAACTGGATTTTGTTTGTTGGATAACGAAAAAGGAATAGAAAACAACGCAAGTAATTGGCAAGTCCTTTTTTTTTTTTTGTTATTATTTTTTAAAAAAATAATTTTGTTAAGCACGAGAAACAATTTGTTGGCAAGATGAGAATAACTTAGGTAGTTATAGTTTGTTGTTTCAAAGAAATAATTGAGCGGATAAATTAATCAAGGTTCAACTTTAAATTTTTATTTTACTCGTATTTTATTATTTTTCAAAGTTGAATGAAAATTATGTAACGCTAATTAACAGCGTAATTAAAAATATGCACACCGTACACAACGCTTTTACTGTATTTTTCTTCAAATTTTTACGTTTGAATTTTTTCTTTTTTGGATTCGAAAATAACCTAACCCAAACTACTCAGTCTGGTTACGACCTTTTTTTTTGGTAGCATTCATAGACGTAGTTAATGCGAATTGCAATAAATTAGACCTGCTTTTGAAAACAAAATGAACAAACTTGTTTAGCTCATGCTTTTATTTTAAGAACGAGAAATGTTTTTGCATTTTTTTCAATTTATTTAATTAATAATAATTATTACCAGTCCTTTTTTACCCTCGACCTTGACCCTCCCTCCCCACTCCTCCCCAAAAAAACTGATTTGGCGAATGAATAAATATTTTTTAGATATAAATTATTATTTTTTTTTTACTATGTTATTAATCGTTTCTAAATTATATTACCGATTGTATTTAAATATTTAATTAATCAAAATCGAATATGTAAATAAGTTTTTTTAATCCACCACCACCACATGACGTGTTGTCGTGCGCACGTGATTTGCCCAGAAGACCTTCTTGCTTCGGACCTCATTCTCATTCATCTGTGGCGTGTGCATGACCTTAATTCAGAATCTTCCGTGTGAGTTCAAAGGTCGGTCTGTTATTTCGAACGCGTAAAAGATTTTCAAATTTGGAGTCTTTAAACGATAAGCGGGATCAGCGATTGTTAAAGGAATTGACGGCGAGAACACTCGACCAGCAACATCGTAAAAGAATAAAAGTAAGAATTTAAATTTAATTTCATAGATCATAATCAAGAGATCGGCTCGTATTAGTTATTACAAAATTTAAAGCACAATTCTTAATTTATGATTATTACGTTATTATATTGATCCATCTTCATGTCTTAAATTATAAGTCGGAATTTATCTTTTATTTTTTTTAGATTAATATTTTGAGCTCAGATTCCATCGATCGAGAATGTGTGTGAATATCGGAGACGCTAACCTTGAAAATAATCCAGCGAATGGGTAAAGTTCGACGTTTAAAAAGATAATTAAAAATTTCATAGCAATTTAATGATTTTGATTATTATAATTATTAAGGGTGCTTTCCATTCCGTCGAATAATGCGCAGCACTCGGAGATGGAGGATCAAGGAAATGGGGAAACGAATTCTCTCGCGGCATCGCTTAACCAACTCTCTCTATCGCAGGAAAATATCGAACAGCTGTCGAAACATTTTGCTCAAAGTCAACGTTGTGAAGGCGATTTGGACGATGACGTCTTCGATTTAAAAAGCGGTCAATTTCTGAGCTGTCTTCAACTGTCTCCTGCAGAGATCGATGCGTTAGAGAAGCGAACGATCGGTCAGAACGAAATTGACGAATGGCACGTGGAACAACGAAAGAGGTTGACCGTTACGACTTTCGGAGTAGTTTTTCATACGCGCGACCATATCTATAAAAATAATTTAGTAACTAATCTACTTTCGTCGGTTCCTCAGAAATTGGTGTCTCGGGGTGAATACAGACTGAAAATCCAGCGAGAAGCTGTGCCCGCGTATGAGAAAGTAATTAAGGAACAAAGCGTAAAACCTTGCGGACTGTTTGTTCATCCGCAATTTGGTTATCTGTGCGCATCACCCGATGGTTTAGTCGG
>JAQGAZ010001183.1:0-34775 GCA_034692225.1 Polydesmus complanatus | reverse complement strand
TTGAAATAAAAAATTTTTTAAAGATTTTTATTTTGAAAAATGTTTTTTTTTTTTTAATTTTTTTTTTATATAGTACACGTACTGTACTCATATTTACACAAAAAAATTGTTTTTTCACCCCCGAGAGGTGAGAAGTTTGAATTTTTTTTTTTTTGTTAATAATAATTAAAAAAGCATGCACTAAGCCAAAACTGCTATTTTTCAGTTTTGCTTATTTTGCAGACTATCCAAGGAATCGATTAGGTCTCTTCTAACTACCGGCAAAATTAATTTCATGATTTTCGTGGTTATTCCAACATGTAAAACTCCAAGCATATACAGAGTGGCGCAAAAAAAATAAGCCCCCCACCCCTGTTAATTATAAGATAAAAACCACGATAGAAAGTTAATGAAGTAGTGACGTCAAAGGTTAAGTTAATAAGTAAAAAAAAAGTTACAATTTTAAATTTGCCAAAAAACCTAATTTGATTACATTGCAAGTTTTCAAGAAGGGGAGATCTCATTTTTTTTTTGCGCCACCCTGTAGATGCGCACACAGCCTCTGTGGTAACTATGGCAACGGATGTCTAAACGGTGCGATACACTGTATACCTGCGCCTGTACCGGTACGTTTCAGAGAACAAAACGAGAGTTAAAAGGATAAATACTATACTGAGCGTACGTACGAGTAGTGTGCAGTTAGGCCTATGTGCAGCAGTCGAATGATCGATGACAAAAACATAGGTGACCATAGCAACAATGTGTCTTTGTAAAATAGCAATAAAATCTGAAATACCGTAACAGATAAAAAATAAAAACAAACCAACCATGCCGGTAATAAATTTGCTAAATAATAAGATTATAACTTCTTTTTTTTTATTTATTATTCCATTAAAGAATAGAAAAGAAAGCTCAACATTTTTTAAAACATTCAAAAATGCTACTAACTTTTAAATCCATAAATAACGTTACGCACAGCACCATTTCATTATTGTTATTGCTCTATGAAATTTTAACTACTGTACATTACTTTTATTTTATGATTTTTTTTTTTCCATTTTAAAAAATTATATCTTATACATTCCTTTTCCAGTTGTCTATTTAAATATAAAGATAATGTTTACATATTTTTGTTTATACATGGATATTTAAAATTAAAAACATAAAAAATTAAATGAGTAATTTAAATAACAAATATAGTACAACAAATTCTGACAATTTAAAACTATTAATTGTTTATATTTTTACACTTTTAGATAAACTAACCCCTTTAATAATTAAAGATAAGATATCCCCTTGAAAATTCAACATGTTATTAAAAGCAAACAACAAAATAATTATAAATTTGAAGATATAAAAACCCACACTGGTGAAGCAAGTACAATATTTTATATTATTAATACAGCAGATATTTTATTTAAAAAAATGGCTTAATTATGAAATGATAATGTATACAATATTTTAGTGAGTGTGTGTATGTGAGAGGAAGGTTGGAGAAAGGGGAAGTGGGTTGAATAAATAAACATTTTAAAAAAAAAACAAAACTTGGGAATGGAAGCCATAGGTATAAACCACAAATTAATGTCATTGTATAGACCTACAACATTGAAGATAATAAATTAACAGACTATTTTTAAAAAGTTACTCAAACGCTTATATGAACAATATTATGTAGGCCTACTCAGTATAATATCGTAAAAGTAATAAAAATATATTTTTGTCAAATTCACGTATGATATTAAAATATATTTCAACTCATACTAGAACACTTAAAATTGTAAAACTGAGTTGAATCGATCATACATAAAAACAATTTACATTTTGAGCTTAAGAAAAGTTTTAGTTGTTATTAAACTCAATTAAGAGAATTAAATACATGTACAGTAATCGCAAAATAAAGCAAACTTTAAAATCAAAATACAGTAGTTATTTATTATAATTTAATTTGCTAATATTGTCTATATAAAATAATTAAAATATGTCGCTCACAAATTACTATATTATACTCGTATCAATTTTTTAAACAAGTGCTAAAATACTATGGAGTATATTAGTAAAAACACACAATTAAACGTATAAACTTGGACAAAATAAAAAAAATTATTTTATGTCGCCTACATTAATTCAACATAATAGTGCTATATAGAGAAGGTATGTAAATTCAAACAAAAGCATCTATTAATTGCATTAATTATTAAGAGCTAAATTATATGCATCTTATTTTGAATTTTAAAAGCAGCCAAAACAAAACAAATTTTAACAATGATAGGCTTAGAGCTTAAATTATTTTCAACAACAAAAATGCTTAAAGTTAGGAATTTCTTTCATCAATATAATAAGTTTGATTTAGCATCTAAAAGAGTTGATTAGTTAATTTTGATCACTCCACCGACCCCATTGTAATTGAAAAAAAAAAAGGCGATGACATCAAATCAATTACGTTAATAAGATTAATTTTCTCAAGAAAAATTACTTTAAAAATGGTTGAAAAGAACATTCGCAAACTTATTTTAATTCATATGATAAGCCTACAACCTTTTAATGTCTATACACTAATTTCAACTCTAAACGATCCCATTCTTTTGTACATACTGTATATTATATGAATTAAAACAGCAACCAAATTGACGTTAATTTCATTTGCAACTCAAAATTAGCTCAAAAATGAGCAGCAATAAAAATAAATTTCTATTATTATTACCACAAATGTAGATATACACTGTACGTACTGGTAAGAAAACATCTGCATAGAAGCCGAAGAATTTAAAAGTCAGAGCGCATCTACAGAATTAGTAAAATCTAAGCATTAAAGAGATATAATGAGAGAAAACTGCGATATTTTATATAAAATGAAAGAGAGAATAATTGAGCACCAAAAAAAAAAAAGTATAGACTTGGTAAAGGCCTATTTAAATTAGTTATAGAACATGACATGATACATCAACTAATTTTGCGAATCAAATAGATTGGAAGTGAGATACACCACGAGTGTACGAGTAAAATGCCTGAGCGTTTGGAGGTTATCCACATGGAAATAAGTGACCCTAATAATTATGAATTCCACTTTCAAATAAGCGGTTTGTATTTTGATGGCTGACTTAACGAGGTTTTCAACACCAGTAAAACACATTTCCTTTTTCTTTCATTCTTTTTTTTACTCCTTTCAATAATAATTAGCAGCGGATAGAGTTAAACCATTCTGTCTTTTCTTTAAATTAAGTTTGATTTTTTTTTCTCTCTCTTCATCCACCGTTCTTTTATTTTATCTGCCAGCATGACAGAAAGAGAATAGAAACAGTTGAAGTGAGATTAATTTGTAATAGATTGAATAGATTAAGAAATGATGCTCAGTTGTGGATTAGATAGGATAGAGTGACATTTAAACTTCACCTACACATCACTTCGCCTATAGAACATTTTCATCGATTTTACTCATCCTTCTAATATACGTTTTACTATATAGCTCGAAATTTCGACAAAATTGCTTCGCCGCCGCGTCTACGTAGTAGAAATATACTGTATCTAATTTTTATTTAGAAGCAAAAAAAAAAAAAAACTAAAATAAAATGTTCAAACTTTTATTGTCAAATCACTCGCCTCAAAGATGCTTATCGAAAAAGGAAACACCTGCGCTTTTATTAATATGAAAGTGGCAATTAGGTAAATGATGGGGAAAAGGCAGCTGATTGCTCCACCCCTACAGTGACTTAAATAATAAGTGCAATGATATTAATGCTAAAAAAAAAAAAAAAATTATAAGCTATAAAAAAGTAATCATTTTCACAATAATTTCAAAGATACGGATAATTTTACTGCTGTACATGAAGTTATCAAACTAAGTATTTATTATGAACAGCATAATATTAGAATTTTAATTTTATACTACAGTATAATTAAAGCAGTGAATATGAAAAATATAAATGAATATAATACGTGATGTTACAGCGTTTTACTGGAGTTTTATATAAGATAATGTTTTTTTTATTTATAACTAAATTATCAATAAAAACCAGTAATATTTTTTTAAAATGATCAAAATCATGCATCCACGTTAATATGAAAATTTTTATAAATTCGGTAAATGTTTTCAATGGCACGCATGACCTTTATAATAGTTAATGCTCAAAACTGATACTGTACTACGAGTATAAAAAAAAATATACGCGTATCCAGAAGGTTTTTCTTTAAACGTGCTAAAATTGAAAAACAAACAAAGTGCTTTTATTCAATAAATAGCAAAAAAAAAAAAAAATAGATAAATACAGTATACTGTATAATAATATTTGTTGAATTTTATTGATAATTTTTTTTTTCTTTTTCTTTTGGTAAACATTTAATTCCATCATTCCGTATGAATTTGTCACAGTAATAGTTCCTAAATAAACATTTCATTCCCAGAAAAGAAACACTCTAAAAAATTGCTAATACTGAACTTAAAATTTATTTTTAACCATTTTTTTTTTAAATAAAAAAAAAACTGTATCACAAAAAAGACCTGTTATTTAGCTCATCTCGCTGGATACGCGTCACTGCATAATGATGCAAAAATTTTATTTCCTTGAGCTTAATTTCCTTTCTAATTTCATCGGTTAATTATTGAGTTGTTTAAATGTACAATTAATTTATATAAAATTGTAATGAAAGAAAATTTATACTCTACGCTATAATAATACTCATGCGTCTACGAGAAATATCGTTCCCAGTTACAAAATTCAATAGAAATACTTTGTTGTTTATATTAGTAATAACAATGAAACTGTACGTACGCCCAAAGCTAATATATAATATAATAAATTAATTTAAGATAGCGCGCAGCTGTTTCGTTTATGAGCTCCGTGCGATAAATTTGGAGATTTGGATGAATTGACATTATTAGGTAATTTGATGGGTGAATTATTAGGCAGCGATTGCCTTCGTTTGCGAACTGCCGGGCTGAGTGCAAAATGAATATTCGCCTGCGCCAACAGCTCTTTGAATATGCTCACGATATTGAGATTAGTTTTGGCCGAAGCCTCGACGAAACCGTGTTCCCAATCGATGGAAGACACCGTTTCCGCAGTCTCGGTGTTAACCTGTCTTTTTTGCTCGGGCAGGTCACTCTTATTACCTACTATGACGGTGGGGATGGTCCCTTTGCCACTCTTGGCCGTTAAAATCATCTCGCGCAGATTTCTCACTTCGTCGAACGACGCTTGATTGTCGACGGCGTATACCAAGATAAAAGCGTCGGCGTTACAAATTGACAACGCCCGCATAGCGGGGAATTCGTTGGATCCGGAAGTGTCCAAAATCTCTAAAGTAAAAGGATTTCCGGAGATGCAATACTCGCCCCGATGCATCTCTTCAACCGTGGCTTTATACTCCGGAACGAAAGTGTCGTAAAGGAATTGGGTGATGATGGCCGTCTTCCCCACTTTTGGTGAGCCCATCACCACTACTCGGTAGTGATCTTTGAAGGGAGTCGGCGAAGCGGGGCTTTGAGGCACCGAATCAGTCGTTGACGACGACACGGAGGAAAGAGGAACTCGATGATGGTGACCATTTCTATGTTGTAATTGCTCGAATTTGGCTTTATAGGAGCCACTTAATCCTCCGCTTCCTCCTCCTCCATCGCCGCCCATCACCATTCCACCCGGGAGACTATATTTCCGCCCCTGACGGGCGAAACTCTGCGGAGTCCCAGGCACCTTTAATTAAAACAAAATTTGTCGGTTATTTTTTTTTTTATAAATTTAATTAAATTAACGCGGTACGAACAAAAAAATATAAAAAACTTTTAAATACACGTACAGTATAATAATAATACAGAAAATATTACTAAAAATCAAAAAAACTTAGGTAAACCCATCGCAGACATGCAGTAATAATATAGATTTTAAAAATTTATTACAGGATGTATTTTAAATATATTTTTTGTGAGTCTGAGAAAATTTCCAAAAAAAAAAAGGTCAATCTTATGCAATAATAAATGTGCAGATAAAATAAAAAAAATTTAAATTACGGTTTTCGGTAGAAAAACGGATTATATCAAAACATGTTTTTTTTCATTAAAAAAATATAACTTGCTTCTTAGAAAAACAATAACCGCGAGCTACTTTATAATTCCGAAAATTTGGCGCTTTTTTTTTTCTTTCTTTCCAGTTTATTATAAAAATATTTTCGATAATATTGTGTTATTGAAATTGGCAGTAAATGACGTCAATGTACTAATTAAATACGATAGACCTAGATTTCTTTTATTAATATAACGCGTTGTCCACGAAATGTTTGATACCAAAGTTGTCAAGAAAACAGGAAATGTGGAAAAATCTGGTTCGCTATAACAACAGGGGCGACTATAATAATAATCAACAGGAAAATGGAAAAGTTGGAGAAACGGAAAGTAGGCGCAACTTTCTCGTCACCTCAATAATTTCCAACTGCTCGTCATCCACTTCAATCAACTGCTGCGCGTTTCAGCTTCAAATGCTCTCTAATTTTATTTATTTTTAAAACGGGACCAATCAGTCTGTTGTCAAGCATCTTTTAAAGCGCCAACTAAGAAATGTTCCATTAAAAATATAATAGCTTAAAAGCCTAGTAATGAGATTATCCAAGCGTTCTAGTTGCACCCCCACAGATATCTTTTTAGCGCCGGGAAAGTGCACGCAAGCGCAATGCAATGCAAGAAAAGTAGCTAAGATACATCATCACAACTCCCAACAAGGTTTAAAAGACATAAATTTTAGATGAAAACAGATTGAATCGCTTGAATACGAAAATATAGTGACATCGGTCGTTGACATAAAAATGGTCCAATGACCCTCATCCGACTGGACATTCGAGCAAACAAAAGAGAGAGAGAGAGAAAGAGACGGTCATAATATGCGAAATGAGCTATTCGTCTAATTTCAAATTATCTAACTCTGGTTAAAGTGAAGTACGGATCTCATTTCCCAATTTGCCAGAGTGATGAAAACAGAATAGACGAAAGGGAGGGGGAAAGTGTGGTCGGCTTCCTATAATTCATCACACTCGTATCAAACACGTACCCTACAAAGCCAATCAATAGCACACTAGACGAGTCAAAAAAAAAACTGATTTATGAGAGCCAACACTCAATGCGAACAGAACATAAATGTACGTCTAGTACTGTTATTTTCCACGCGACAACTCTGTTATGCAAAAAAAAAAAAAACAACAACATACAAACTCAATTTCGTAGTTCATATGCCGAGCGTCATAAATCAAGCCAGTCACTCGCATGTTCCAAACCACGCAAATTAGGCTCTTTTGAAATGTTCAATTGTAATTGCGATACAATGGCGTGGTATAGACTCATTTATAATACACAATACGCGCAAGCTCAGTCACGTGCAATTGCCTTTTATTAAGAGCGACGGCGAAATTCGAGTGCAAAGGACCCTGACGAATTTTTATTTACCGTGTTTCTCTTCGATATTCATTCAAAATACTATTAAATTCTTTTCAATTAAACATAGCAGTAGAATAAACCGACGGTCAATTATTGCAATGCGCGGAGTTTAATTGCCTAATTTATAACATAATGGGCACTAACGAAACGTTTCAAGTTTTAACTTTGTTAAAACCAACCTAAGCAAATTTATACGGCATTTTTTTATGAGTTGGAAAGAATATTAATGAAACTTGTAACTTGAGGTTTAACCGCGGTTGTAATAATTATAGAAGTGCTATTTTTTTGAGTTGAGGCAATTGCCTAAGTAAGGTACCTGATCGACCGAACCTTTGCTTAAGGAATTCTAATACTGCCGACGGGTAAAAATAATTTTCACGATAATATAGAAATCCATTAATTAATTACCGGTATATTACATCTTTTGATATTATTTCGGTAATAAAAAGCAAGTGTTTCGACCGCGCGTTATCGATACCGCGCACCATCTTTAGGTACTTAGGCGTATTGCGCACTGGGTTAGGAGGTAAAACGTAAGCTTTACTCGTGAAAACGTCAACAAAGTAGGTTGGCGGATAATATGTCGTTAAGTAATTTGGAAATATCGAGCAAAAATATTTTTATGTAGGTGTGAAGCGATCGAGAGTGTACGGTACGGTATATCGTCGAAATAGGAATGGAATTTTATTAGCTCGTAAAGTGTGTTTCTCACGGCCTAGCCTATAACATTCCGCATGTCAAAATGTAGGCTACATGTATGTGTGTGTATCCCGTAGTGGTAATGTACTTAAGAGGAAATGCGTGTTTGCGTATACTGTACTTGGCTTGTGTTTGTGACAATCATGATCAAAATCTTTATGTTTGTGCGTCTACTGGTCATTACTCGGTCACACGCTGTTAGTGTCAACCATTTACGGATCAAGGTTTAATAAGAAACCCAACTATACTCGCAATATATCTATCTCCACGCGTTAGATCAACTCTCGCAATTGTCTCTCTCTCTTTTTCTCGATCTGTGTGTGTGTGCCTCGCACTCCACTCGCCACCCACTTTGTCAACATTCCCATTGTTACTTATACTCCATCGCAGACGAAGAACATAAGAGCATTTACTTTCAGATTATGTTTCAAGGCGTTTTTATTCAAAATATCACTTTGAATACATCAAAATATGGGCGAAGTTTTTTTTTTTTTTCTTTGAGGAGGAGAAAACGACGAAATAACACGACGATTAAAGGAAAATAATCAATAATGAAATAATTTTATGGATGTTTTTGTTCACTCGATCGTCGTAATGCGCGTTCTTAAAAGTTTCAAGGTAAACGGAAATGGAATAATATTATATATATAAAAAAAAAAAAAACAGGGGTTCTGACTATAATACGATATAAAAACGGTATAGATTTTCTGCGCGAAGGTTTCAATATCTTGTCTCCAATATATTTATATTATGTTAGATAAATCCGGAAGAAAATGGAGCGTTGCATTACGAAATTCGATTTGAAGCAGTTAGAAAATAGGATTACAGTTGTAATAAATTCTGTTTTCTATCATTTGATGATGTAATTTAATTTTTTTTTTCTTTTTTTCGTTCTTTTTTCTTGCAACTTATCCACTTTTCAAGATGACATTTAATTAAGGTTCAGCACCAAAGCTTCAATTTTTTACAAGTCTCCAAAAAGCATAATAAATTATATACAGTTTCTAAATAAATCAATTCTTATAACCCAATGGAGACTTTTTAAATTCTTTTTACTTCAGCATTAGAATCGCAATATAATTATATATTTTGATGTCGTCAAAAATTCATGGAACGAGTAAATTTTATGGAGAAAAAATAAATTTAGAAAATTTAAAAGCTAATAATTATCTTTGCGACTACAGTACTTATCACATGTGTAGTAAAAATTTAATTTAATTTAAATTTCGGAAAGTTCAAAATAATTATTTATTGCCCGATGTATTTAAAATTTTTTTAAATTTAACCTTCAATAAATAGTAGTACAAATTCAAATAAATATGTACCTTTAATTATACGTTTAAAAGAAATTGTATTAAATTCTACTGAAGATTGAAAACATCATCTAATGAATAAATGATTATTATTTTTTTTTTAAATCGTTTTTATATTCTAACATAATACCAATAAAAAAAATAATTTAAAAGCAAATTTTGTTTCACCAAAAAAAAACTGTCTAAAATAATGTTTACTTTTTATATTTCAAAGATTTTAAGATTAATGTAAACAACAATATTATTATTTATTATTGTTGATTTAGAAACATCGTATCTAGAGAAGTAAATACTGTAATGAGAAAGAAAAAATAGATGAAAGTAAAGAGAGTTCTTTCAACTTTAAAGCAATGTTAGATCGATTTTTACAAAAGATTTTTTTGTTGTTGTTGAAAAAAAAATAAAAGCCTTCTGTTTCATTTTTGATAGAAAAGAAAAACATTTTTCAATGCTTCATAGGCTACACTATCGTTATTTTATTATTTGTCGTTATTCACGATAAAAATGTGATATGACAGATGACAATGTACACGTCAACATGCTCGGTTAACGATACGAATTGATCAAGTTTGGCAGTTTACAGTGAATAAAGTACAAAAATTTGATTATTATTCCCCGCCCTTACAAAGCCATTTCATAATCTTTACAAATTTTTAAATGTCGTAATTCATCAGTCGTAAAAACAATAGTAAAAAAAAATTTTTAAGCGTAATTTCCCCTTTATAGCGCTTTCTATTTAATAAAAAAAAAATTCATCTTTCCAATTTCCGACTGAGACAATGCGTCGTCGCTACGAATCTTACTACGAATGCAAATGCGAGAATGCGCAGGGATTATTCATGTATTCCGATGTCAATGTCTTTCATATACTGCACTTGAACATGTCTTAATACAATTTCGCAGTCAACTTAAAAGCCTCCATTTCCCTTAAGCGACGTTATATCATCAACTCATTATAATAACAATAGTCATAAAATAAATAATGATAATGCCTTCGTACGAAGAAATGATAATAATAATAGCCCAACAAAATTATTATCAATTCCTTAAAAATAAAAACAATTTAATAATAAAAATTATAATAATAAGAATAAAATGGATGTAACGGATAGTTAATAAAAAATATTACACGCAGAATTTAATATTTAAAGCAGCAAGATAATTAAATAAAATTCTCTTTTTTATATACTGTAGAATCACATCAAATGATAACAGAAATTTAAAAGAAAACAAAAATTCTGAATACCAAAGCAAAAATATAAATTAAATATTTTATATGCCATTCTTATTCTTTATTAAATAATAAATAGTTTTGTCAAAAACATAAAAAATATTAGCAAAATGCGCTTGTTTTATTTTTTATTAAAAAAAAAAAAACACTAATATTTCTTATATAAAAATGTATTCAATCGTAACAAGAATTTCATAAAAATATTATTTTAAAAAAAAAAAAGATTTAAATTTTTTCAAAAAATATTATGTAAAATAAAACATAATTTTTTTTTAAAAAAAATAAAATTCTTTTCAAATACAGCACACAAAAAAACGAGTTAAATTTGTTTAAATGTACTGTATTAAGTCAGGCGAATATTTCGTAAGATAAAATATAATTTTTTCTCCCCCAAATAAAAATAACATTTACGGTATAAAAAAAATAAGATATTTTAAAAAACCAATAATTTATTACAAAAAAAAAATTTTTTTCAATAGAAAATAAATTGATTAAAGTGGTTCGTTTACCTTGACCGATGATGAGCGAAAAACGTAGGATGCCGCTGAGGACGACAGTTTGACGGCAGCGAGATTTCGACAAACACGTTGTTACACTGATTTGCGCTTCAAAAGAGTCAAAGTCAACAACTACGGAGTTTTACGAGTGTACGTTGCAACGTATTATCGAGAGGAAAAAGATTAAAAAGAATTATTATTATCTTGGCTCCGACGAAAAACGTTTTATCTCGAAAATCATAAATTCTCACGAGAATCGAGAGTTTATTTATTAAAATAAATGTCGGTACTTTTCACTATTATAATATACGGTTTTCTTCTCCGAAATAAGAAAAGCTTATCTACCACCCGGAACTAAGTTATCGGCGGTCAACGCCAGAGAGTTTGGAGTGAAAGGATGAATTTGAGTTGCGAGATCGCGTGGTTGTTGAGAGCGGAAACACTGCGAGTGTCTATAAAACGTCAGAATGATGCTTCCCCCATTTTAAGAAATAAAGTGATGCTGAACAAAAATAAATAAATATATATATATAAAAAAAAAAAAAGAGTGCGCGCGCCTCATAAGCCAAACCACCACGAGTCACCACTGCGCATGCGCGGTGGAAGATGCTAAAGCTACCTGTTTGCCACTCAACATTTTCGAAGAATAAAATTAACGCTTGTTCGCTATCGATTATTTTTGCTTTATTTACTTTAGCGAAAGAATTGTCAATAAAACCTTTTCAGCAGTTAAAATCTTTATTGACCATTTTCATTATATTTTTGGAGCTATTTTTTTATTTTAAAATAATTACCATCGATCGCGGTTTTGGTTATTGTGCGGTACGTCTATTAAATTATAGAACTTGTTTAAACTAAAGCAATGTTTTTTTTTAAAAAAAAAATTAAACAAACAGTACAGTACATTGTATATATAATAATAATAACAATAAACCTGAAGCGATTGCATGGAAATTAAATCAAATCGTAAACAAGATTTTCCTATAAACTTTAATTAAAACGTTAATCTCGTTTTTTCGGTATTTGAATTAAAATCTGTTTTTTTTTTCCTTTTTCGCGTTACAAATTAATTAATTTATCAAACGTTAAATAATAATACCGGTACTGTAATAAAAAAAAAAAAAAATACTGCAATTATTGTATTATGAAAACCAATGTTTTCTTCAATTGAAATGATAAAAAATTATTTTAATGACAAATGAAATTGTTGTTTACAAAAAATGGGTAAACACACTCAATATTAATAAAAATAATTATTACGAAATAGGAAGCCACAAGCAATAAACATCTGTAGATATGTATAACTTAAATTAATTTCCCGGATATGCCGCAAAATAATAAAAATAGATTATATATAGTTAGTACAAATTTATTGCGGCTTTAAATTTAATTTAAATTATTATTTTTTTTTTAATTTTTAGCACGTTAAATTTATTTTTGTTTATATAAATACAGTATTTATTACTATTATGCCCTACACTAATACAATACTTTTCCAACTTTGACATGGCACAGCATTTTAAGTATAGTCATTATAAATAATTATTCATCATTATGATTCCTATCTCCAAATTTTGATTTAAAAATTAATATTAAAAAAAATGCCTTTAATTTTAAATGATATTCTTTGCTTTTATCGCAAAAACCCAAGCAAATTAAATAAACTTTTAACTCGATGCATTCAGTTAATTTAATTTCATTCAATTCATTTAGAGAAAGAGAAAAAAAAATTATAGCGATGTACAGCAAACTTTCTTTTCAAAAGATTATACAGTAGCTTATCATTTTTTTTTTTACTTCCTTGTCACGTTTACCGATAAACGAGATAATGAAAATCAATTTGTAGCGCTAATTAAAACAGAATCCAACGGATTATAATGTGTTTTAATCAGAGTTAATTGACGCGGTGACGTATACATTTTGCGCGAGTGCAGCCTACGAAAGAAATTCATTCGGCTAACATCGTCTCGGATTATTGGTCATTTGGACACCAACCTAAATAGGTCACGTTGAAAGTTAAAAGAAAGATAACAGTCTAACGATCGCCGCCAAAAAAAAAAAAAAAAAGAAAAAAAAAGACAATTTTGTCATCGACTTCTTGACTTTCTTATTACTGTATTTGCCTTATTTCTCTCTCCCACCCTTCAACTTTTACTTGGGTTGATGACGTCTATATCTTACTATCCTATCTAATTGTCACATTCCCACCACTGCGAGTGTCACACTTTCAAACTCGTAGATAGATAAAAAAAAAAATTCTATTTCACTATAAAAATTTCGCATCAAAATTCTATTTCAATGGAAACGCGGCGTCTTAAAATATAGTCAAAGTACATGTAAGAGCAACAGCACTAAAAATAAATAAGATGTCGCCAACTTGAGTGCAACTTTTAAATAGCGTTTGACTCAAAATCAATAAGTCACGCTGAAGGTGCTTTTTTTTATTATTATTTTTATTTTTAATATAGGCCTAACTGTATTTTTATTATTACATGCACCGCTAAGTCTCGATCGTCTTGCGAGGCTTCGTATATTACGCGGTTGACGTCGACCATATAGCCTACACGGTGAACGGGAAAAAAACGAACCTTTACATTAACAAGAAAAATAAATTTAATTTTAAATAATTATTATTGAGATTAAAACTAGTATAATCCAATGCTATAATAATAACTACTGTACTCTTTTGCTATTTTATTAGCTGTAGGCTACAATGAGTGCTTTGATTAAGTTTCCCTGGAGCCCGAAACAAAAATATTTTTTGGGCCCATGTTAACAAAAACTAAGCCTGTAATATAGATGTATAAAAACCAAAAAAAACGAAAATATACACAATTCTTTTGTAAAATTAAATAATATTGACGCCACTTCCTACAAAAAAATTGTTAAATTTTGAAAAGCGCCCATTGATAAATTTTCCCCAATTTTTTTAAAATATTTTTTTTTTTTGGCAAAACCGGGCCCCTCAATAATGCGGGCGTTTGTCTTATTAACCTGAATCACAACCTGGCGGTGGTTGTGCATTAATATTGAAAGCTTAACATCGCAGTGACGTATAGAGGCATAGTACGAATTTGATCAAATTGTAATCAATTATTATAATAATCGGTGGGAGTAATGTGTTTTGTTGAGTGTGTTGAAACCGAAAGAAAAGAGATTATTATTTAATAAGGTACCGTATGCTATTCGTAAACATTAAAAGGAAACTTTTCCATTGATTAAAATTATTTATAAATTACTATTGCGCAATATTATTGCAGTAGTTATCTCTAGGGGGAGTTTTGTTTTTTTTCCGTTTACGGCAGAATTTCGTCATTTCTTCAATGAGCAAATAAAAATGTTTGATAATTCGCGACTTGTTTTGCTGCAAAATTGCAAAATAAAAAATTTCATAGTACTGCGAGGAAAGAAAAAAAATTATATGCTTATATTTTCCGCAAGTACCTAAAAAACAATACATTATTTTAACGCCGTGTTAGCGTTCGGCGCCAACGATATATCTTTAAAAAAAAAGATAATAATGATAAAAAAAAAAAAATTCTCGTTGACCCAATTTTGCAAGTTCTCCCAGCGAAAATAAAAGTGAAAAAATTGGAAAAAGGAATGAATGGAGAGTAAAAAAGGATAAAAAAAAAAAGAGAAAAAGCTGAATAAATCGCATCGTCGAATTTAAAGATGTGAGATGTTATTTTCGTTTCGCCGCCAGGGAAAAGAATAGAGAGAAAGGGTTTAAATTTTACAATTCAGCGCTCTTCCGAAAAATAAATAAGCAAAAACTTGAAATATGCATAGATAAAAAATATATAAAGTATGTAGTATGAAAATATGTTCATCATTCATCTTTATAGACAACTGCTCCTTTTATTTCTCTCTGCTCTCTCTCACTCCCGTCTCGACTAGCTCGGGCTTATATCTTATTAACCAATCTTTTTTAAAAAAAAACATCTTTAAACTCTAACCCAAAGTACAGTATAGCTCAACGCATTAACCTTTTCCGACGAATTCTCTCATCGTTAATGTTTCCCATCCATATCCATATGCCCTTTCTTTAATAATATTAAAAGTAGAACGCGTGGAGTCAAATATTGCAGCCTTGCTCGATGTAAATATCAATTTCAATATGGTCAATGCCTCTTTCTGTCAGAATAATATTTGATAATAAATCTAATTATCGTTCGGGGAAATAGAAAACAACCTTACTATAGAATTTGGTATCAAAAATCTATATAAAAAAACACGCGCAAGTAATAATTATATTGCTTATATTAAAAGATCGAAAAATTTGCATTTTTATTTATTTTAGTACTTAAAAAAAACCAAATTCTGTACTTTAATGAGACTGAAAAATTGGAATAACAAAAATTATAAAATTAACAACTGCAATACCTACAGTAAAGAGCTAAGAAATTTAAATAACACATTATAAAATTAATGTGTTTTGTTTTCAACATCATTTTAAGATGATACCACAACTTAACAATTTCAAATTCAACGCTATATTTAAACTTTTTTTTTAAAACTAATTCGAGATTTTAGGAAATTTGTACCGCACCCAAATAAAACTAATAAAAAAATCATTATGCGAAATTTATTTACTAAAATAAAAATGTAATTCGTTGATTATGACTCGACGTGGTTTTGTATTGGAAGATAACGTGTCAAGCGATAATACTATTAAAACGAATAAATAAAATTATGTAATGCTTTATTTATAAAAATAGCGCAACAAAATTAATTTTTTTCTCCTTCTGCTGCAAACCCAATCTGTGATCTAATAATAATTGTAAAGCATTACAGATGATCGTATCGCTACACAAATTATTATTGTCCCCGCCCCATTCACCCACCAAAAAAAATGGTTTTTATAAATAGAGGAAGTTGAACCCCATAATAAAATTGTTGGTGTCCTAGTAAAATACGTAATATGTCGTAGACACTGAACACCATTTTTCTCAGTTTAGAAAGAAACACTAATTGCAATTAATTTAATCAGATATTAGATCAGTGTTTAGTAAACTCTCAAATTCGATATCACATTGTGCAAAATTCAGGAGTTTTAATTAAGGTAATTACCACTTTTGGGTAGTAGACTTGCGCCTTAAAAGCCGAGCTATAAAGCTGTATATTATTATGCTTTCTATAAATAACTTAACATATTCAAGCATTAATTACTTTGAGTTGAATGCTAATTAGTTAATTAAGGCTATTTTATTGTAAACCGCGCGCAGTAAAAAAATATTAAAAAAAACCTCGTTTTAATTATTAATTAAATAAACTGATTTGTAAACAGTTTTCAGATGAAAAGCTAATTATTATTTTCATTAAAAGACACTGTAAATCTAACATGACATTTTCTTTTCAAGACTTGAAATGGTAATTGTCGTTTATTTTTTCTCTTCATTTTTAATCCTACATCATAAAAAAATCAACAAAATTAGTTTGATTAAATTATGAAAAAAGCTTTAGCGAGAAAAAACAAAAAGTTGAGAAATATATATATATATACATATTATATATACCGGTATTAAAAAATGTCTACCTTAGGCTATTAGAATAGAATATAGATGACTGTAATTTGAAGTTCAAGCAAAGTTAAGGCGAAATAATAATAAAAAAACGAGCATTCTGAACGCGGGTAATGAAGCTAAGGCAAGATGCAAGTCAATAAACTATAATTTAATTGATTATTGAACAGAATAATGACCTTCGGGAGCCCAATGACAGTTAAAACACTTGCTCAGCAAATCGATGGTTCGTTGATAGAAGAAAAAAAAATACATTCATATTACCGTTAATCAAAACAATAGTTCAATAAACAGCGCACTAACGAATAAATAATTTTTGAGCACTATTATTTTCTTGCCACTTCTATAATTACTACGTTAGCGAAATCATTTCATGATGCGTGAGTAATTTTACTAATAATAACTAGCGCTATTTTCAATTGTTTATTATGAATTCCACGCAATATCCAAAATAGAATGCTACCTAAATGTAAAATTAAATAAACATTTTTTTTTTCTAAAAAAAAAACAACTATATTTATTAAAATAATATTGTTTCCGTTTATTTTGCGTGCTTTGAATTTCAGACTTAATATTTTTTTTTGCTGTTGTAGCTAGTAGACCTACTCAAATACCAATAATTCTTTGGAACGTTAAAACATTCCAACAAATCTACGCGTGTTTATTGATTCACCGCACGTTTTCAACTCTCGGGATTGAAAAAAAAAAAAAAATCCCAAAGCTGCAATTCTCTCTTCTTCCTCAAACAAATATCTCTTCTAATTCAACTGGAATTCGTAGGAAATGTTTCATTAGACCATTTATAATTCAAAGTACAGTACTTTCAAATAAATTCCCAGATTGAAACTGAAATAGTTCGTTAAACAAAATTACTGTACCGGCACTGTATTTTTATTTTGTAAATTAATTTTGATTTAAAAAAACAACTTATTTTAATTTTTAAAAAAATCAAAGCTTTAGCCAAAAAAAAAAAAACAATTACCGGTATTGATTCTTTAAAAAAAAAAAAATTGTCGTACAAATATTTATAACCTATTTTTTACTATATAAAAGTTTCTACACTAAGTATAAACTAATTGAATTGCAAATAACTTATTTGCAATCTTGATTGGACAACTAACGTGAACTACGAAATACATTAACAAACAGCGCGCACAAAATAATTGATTACCCTTGCAATGACACAATCACGCACTACATCTAAGCCTTACACACGGTCTAATGCACTAGAAGGAGCGACAGAAATAACGCAATACGTCCATTCAAACAAAAAAGGAAGGCAAAAAATAAAATAATGAAAATTATTAATAATAAAACCGTTGTCATATACTGTACTTATATATAACCCAGCACGTAAATGTAAGACTGAGATTTAACTCATTAACCCTATTAGTCAAAAACCTTGTTAATGTCGGTCTTCCTTAAAATTAAATTTTATTAAGTGCTTTGCGCCCTTGTATATGTTTATTCAACTGGTTGGAAAGCAGAATCAACATAAGCAGATGCATTGCTCATAATCAAATTTAATAACGGCAGATGACACTCGAGCATAATATATTTTAATACAATATTTTCTAACAATAAATATTAGCACAAGAAAACCGCCAAAAGTAGGTTAAGTAGTGTTAAATTATGTCGGCAATAAATTCGGAAGAAAGAAAACTCTTATTCACAGTGTGCAAAAATATGTTAAGCCCTTTACAATAACGTTTTTTCAAAAATATTAATTTCTAAAATTAGATCATCCAATATAAATATCATATTATCGGATTCAATAACACATTTTGTACAAATTTACAAAATTGATAAAACCAAATACTTAATAATACACAATATTCCAATTAGTTTAGACGTGTAATAATATAATTACTGTACATAATAATAATTAATGAATGTGAAACAGTTCCTTATATTATACGTAGTCACCCATTAGAGATTTTTTTGCCTTCTCATCGATTGGAAATTTTTTAATCTCAGAATAAAATAAAAATTTAAACGTCCCCATTCTTTAAATTACTCGTATCCACATTAGCGATAAATTCGGCAGGAAACTCCGCGAAATGTAAAATGAGACTAGATTCCATCACTAATGCAAAACCATCTCACGTTTGTTGTAACTTATTTTTAAAAAAAAATTAATTAATAGTGTACTATAAAGTATATTTACTTTAAAAAATCAATCTAATAAATTCGACAAATGGCAAATGTACATGTATTAAGATTTTAATTTGAACGCTAAATTTTTTGATTCAAATATGAAAACGCCGAAAAACTTCAACAAAAATAAATAAAAATCTGTCTAATAAAACCTTTCCTCAATAAAAAAAAAAAAAATAAAAGTACAGTATGGTATGCATTACATGCCGGAGGTCTAATTAAGAGGAAATTTCGATGCAATTACGAGATCTCGGTTTTGGATTGACCATATTCCCAGTCGACTCGTAAGGCTCGATCGTTATTATATGCCCAGGCACAAAATGTTTTTTTGCCCCTTGCTGTTGATAAGTCAACAACCGTCAACTGTTTGCGTCTCTAGACGAGCAATACCGTAGTGCAAAAAAAAAAAAAAAGCATACCGTTATAAATGCAATGACACCGCGCGATATCTACGTAAGCTACATGTATGTTTTTATTTTTAAAACATGCTCGCCTCTGCATGCAACTACTATTTTTCAAGTGTATTTACTGCAATATTATATTCCCTTTGCACTGGGGCTCATAAATCAAGTGAGCATTTTTTTTTTATTCTATTAAGCGTTTCATCGTATTCTTTTCTCTTTCCATTCCAAACATTTTTTTTTTCTTTCGTTCAAATGAAGTCGGGAAGTCAATTTGCCAAATGATCACAATAGAAACTGTAGTGGTGGTACTTCACATTCACAAAAGTCCTTCTCTTTACGGCTACGCAGAAATACAGAACACGGAATTGGGGTAAAAATAAAAGTTAGATAAGGACTTCCGGTGTAATCATCTCTTCAAGAAAGTAGAATCTTACTAAAAAAAAAAGTAATTTAATCGACTAAACGTCGGCGAACTTTTTTTTTTCGTCCCAAAAAAAAAAAAAAACTCGACTGCATCATCAAAAAATAATAATATATTTAAAATTCAACTAAGAAAAAGTCCAATTATCTTTTTTTTCCCCCTTTCTTCCACTCTTTAAAAACTAAGTTAATGAAAAGCTGTCATTGAAGACTTGATAAATCGCGTCTACGAGCGCGTCATTAAATAATAGCCACATGAAAGATTTTTCATTTAATTTCTATTATGCAAATCTATTAAGCCCTGGTTTCTCTTTTCAATTTTTGATTATTGATTAGGGTTTATAATCTATGCACACATTTAACAACCGATTCATAATCATTATACGTTGACCTATTTCAGCCCTTTTCCTATTCGAAAATTATAGTCTGCGAGTGAAATTAAGTGAATTAATTCCCCACATTGAAAATACTTTTGTGATCATTAGCTTACCCCTTGCGAGTGTTAATACACACTTGGGTTTAAGCCTATTGCGGTAACAGCGAATTCGCGATATATCGGATAGAGAAAATTTCACATGCGGTTCTGTCGAGAGCCAACACGCTATTCTAAACAACGATTAATAATAATATTGTAGCGAGAACAAATAAGTACTCGTGCACACAGTTTCCCCAAAATCACGTATGCATATCAACTGCAGAACAAAACCATTAACCTCGATTTCCAAAATTCTAATATTGCTGCATACGAGTACATTTGCTGTTATTGCAATGCATGTTTCTTAATGTTAAAATTACGTAAGCCATTATAAACAGATTGTTAAAAAACAAAAAGCCATTAACAGTATTACGTAAAATTAAAATATCGCTAATTACTGTATATTAATATAACATTCCATTAAAATAAGTTTTAAAATATCGCTGAAATTGATTCAACTCGTCAAAATTGATTTATTACCATACAAGATGAAATTGCTTGTATCGTTAACTACAACTGATAACATTTTAAAAACGATTTGAACATTCAACGTCACCATTCTTGACAGGGAAGCGGACAAACTCCCCATTTATCAAATCTAAGTTAGCCCTTTGAAATATTAATTGTATAGGATTTTCTATGTATAGGTGTGATGATTACGGGCGATAAATGGATATTCACGTGAGCTCTTGAATAATATTATAAACAAAATTATTTAAAAAACATTTATAGATTAAATACTGATTTCCTCCCCATGATTACGGTCTTCATTAAAAAATGATCGATTTAAATACAGGTTAAAATTGATTAAATATTTAAACTCTCCAAACGGAGCAAAATGGGAAAAATTTAACGAATATTGCTTTCATCTTCATCAATTGAAACGGGTCATCTCACTAATTAAAATTGCAAGACAACTATAAAAGGCGTTGGTGCTAGTCATCTCCTTTAATATGATAAAAACGTCAAAACATTAAAAAATTTAATGTTTAACTTACTGGATAACATAAAATCTTAGCATTTTTATTGTGGTTCTAAAACAGACACAGCAGCTTAAAAGTGCAAATAAACCAATAAAAATTAAGAAAATTTAGTATAATCAGTTACGTTATTTAAAAAAGATAAACTTTTTCAATTAAGCATAAATTTTGATAAAAATTAACCCTCCCCCACTCCTAATTAAAATTACAATAGCGCATTTTTAAGGAGGTGATTGCGTTTCCAATTCCATTTATAAATTGCCTTCAAAAACCAATAATATTGTTTCAATCAACAGTTAAATAATTTTCATTCTCTATACAAAATCAGCATCCTGTTCGATAAACAAAACCACTCCAAAGCAATAAATACAAATCAAAATAAAAAAAAATCACATATAACGCTTGATGGGTAGATGTAAATTGTATATTAAATTTGAAAAATATTAACGTTGACTATTTAACTTCCGTCACTCACTTTCATTATTTAGAACTGAGCAATCTTGATGGAATATAGAGTAAATAAAGTAAAAACATTATTTTTAAAAAGTTAATAATGAAGGGCAGTGAAACTTGTACCCGACGAAAATTCGAAAAAAAATGGCGCATTTCTTAAGAATTAAGCGTATTATGACAATATATGCGAAGTCAATAATACTTGGTTCCTTTACCCATAAACACTGATCAATATAAACGCTCTGTAACCGTACTACAGCCGTTACTTGGCAATAATAAATTGGACTGCGCTATGCACAACGCTACCAACTCAAAAATATCTCATTCGGTTGGCAGCCTTCTATTGAACTTCCATTTTCATTTATTATAAATGGGGGGTTGGAAGCATTGTGCAGTAAACTGTCCAATCAACGCATTGAATGAATTCATAAAACAAAATATGACAAAATAATTATACTAATTTGATTGATGAAACAAACGAAAGCTCCTGGCTTTCTTCATAAAAAAAGTAAAAAAAAAAAGTATACCTAAAATAATGTGGTCTAATTATTACCCTAGAATAAGTAATAAGCTGGTTGATAAATTCCAATGGCACTTTGGTCCTGGTTTCCAGCACTTCAACATATATAACGGAAAATTTGAAGTTCAAATTTTTGTCACTTGTACTATATTATTTAAAATTTAGATGCAGCCCTAAAATAACAAGTAATTAATTTATACAATTTTGTTGTTTTAAAATAAATTCAACTTACGGAGATGGTCCGGGAAAATAATATGGAGGCGGTCTTTCCAGTTCAGGAGCGGTAAGATTTGTGGCACTGTTGTAATGCGGAGGAGCATCGCCTTGAAATTCCCATTCCTGAAGCGGAGTCCTAGAAGAAGAAGACTGAGGCTTTACAGGAATGTTGCGGAATGTATGAGGATCGTCCAACTCGTAGCCTTCGCTACCACTTCCACAGTCAAAAGTATTTGCGGGATGGTAGCCATCATGGCGAGGCGCTGCCCTTTCATTTAAAAGTTCGTTAGGATAAGTAGGACTTGCATCGTGAACGTATCCATTTTGATTATCATATGTGATTTGTGGCTGTCGTCGACGTTTTTTATGACGATGGCTAATAAGTGGTACAATTAATTGAATTTTTTTTTTAAAAAATTGACGTGCATTATATTATTGCAGGGAAAGATGTAGTTGAAACTTTTAGTAACACAGAAGCCTTTAAACACAAGCACTTACTTTGCTAAAGGAATAGTATCTCTATCAGGCAAAATATCCGAAAAACAATCCCTGGAGAGGTTAGCAAGAAAAGCAAAGCATTAAGTAAGAGAAAGATTGGAAATTAATAAAAATTATAAGAAGATAAATTATGCACAGTAGTTTGACAAAAAGCCATATTGAAAGTTTGCAGAATAAAAAATGTTACTTACGATTCGACGGAAGGTAAAGCTTGCAAATCGGTCTTCTTATACAAGTTGGACAATCGGACAGATATGAAAATGCAAGGAATGAACAAAATAAGACAAACTCCAACAGCAATCCAAAACCCATTCTATAAAAATATTTTCCAAATTAATTCACCCGTACACTATAACTTGTAATAAATGCATTTACAAAAGGGTATAAGATGCTTTTACAAACAGCCACTATTGTTCCATTAACCGCTTGACTAACCGGCCAGCATTTTCCAATTTCCTCTTTGACTTGATAATTAACTCTGTTTGCATATTCGTCCAGATAACCAGTAAAATTTTCAGCTAATTTATTGGCTAACTGTATATTTAAAAAAAACTTAAAAAATGTTTTTAATTAAACTACAGCATCACTATATTACATTTATCACTTCCGTTCGTCCCTGACTTTGAATAAAATTTTGAGCTTTCTCTGCTTGTGTGATGAGGTCCGATACTCCCTCCTATAAATAAATGTCATTTTTTTAATAACAAAAACAATATTTTTATTAAATAAATTTACCTGAAAGCTTGTTTTATTAAAACGAATATCCCTCTGTAAATTTTTTAAATTTATTCTCAACAAGTTCTATATTAAAATTTAAGTAAAAGCATTAGTATAAAAAACATTATAGATATATCACAATAATTATGTACCATGCTATCCCTCATTGGTATTATTATCTTATTATGCATTCCTTCCATCAAAAGTAATTCGTGCATCAAATCTCCTGCCAGCTATAAAAAATAATAAAGCTTTAATAAAAGCAATAAGTTAATAAAATATTAATTACATCAGGTTTTGATGACAGTAGGTAAGAATACACAGTGTTTAGCGAAGCTACCAGATCTGTTAGATTAACATCGACCAAACGTTGATCCAACTAAAATAAACAAATTAAATTAAAACATGATTAATTCAAGTAAACTACTTTTTAAAATCGCTTCTAACCACAGCTGAGTAACTTGTAAAATTAATATCCGAAATTTTTGAATAGGCAAGTTGCTGAAGTTGAACTTTGGCTTGAGTAGTTAATATTGTCACATTAGGACTAAGATTTATACGATCAGCCAGCTCTTTTATTTTATCCTTCACCCGAAATCGTTGTTTATAATTTGTAACTGCATCAATGTTAACCTTTGCTTCTAGATGCAAAACATGATAAGCAGTCTTGTTTGCGTTGCAAAGCCTAACCGTAAAAAAAAAAATCTCAACTAAATAAGAATGTGAATTTATAACAATTAGAAATTAAATACCCAAGATTTTCAGCCAAGTGCAACTCGTATCCTTTATTACGTTTGGAAGATGAAGATAATTTAATGTACTCGTTAACCAACTAAAAAAAAATATTAAATATTTTTAAAACTTAAAAAAATAACTTTCTCATTATAAACCTTCAATGGTTCAGACGTATTTGGATTATGTTCAATAGGATCACAAATAGTTCGGCGACTAACGCCGCCGATCAAGAAAAGGGCAGTGGTTGAAACCATCAACACAAAGTAGAATAAAAATATTAAATAAACAGCTCTAAAATAACAATCATATTACAATCATAATGCAAACAATTAAAAGTAACATACATAATATATAATCTAGCTCCAGTTCCTCTAGAGCACGAATCATCGCCATACATGTAGTTAGGATTGCGACCACAAAAACCACAAAATAGTCCAAATGTAAACAGTAAAATTATGAGCAGTATAACGCAACAAACACCTACGCTTGCATAATATCTATAGAAGGGAAAACAAATCTCAACTTTCTGATTTAAAATACACTTTGCAATTTTTAAAAATTTTACCTATAAAAAGAATACTGATTTAAATAGTCATTTAGAATCGTGATAGATTCTCTAGCTGGCTCCAAATGAACCTAAAAAATAAAACAAATAAAATAATAAAAAACAATTTCACTTTAGAAAAAAGCTATTAAATTTACTCCTTCGTCGATGACTAAATTAATTTTTTCCGAATTCATTTCCAAATCCATTCCAACTTGACGAATAGTTTGCTTGATTTGTGGTATAGTATTTTTTACTGCACTCTGTATATGTTCACTAATTCCATCTAGCGACTCTTTTCCTTTCTTTACTTCACTTTCAATGTCTTCTTTTATTAATCTTGATATTTCACTAACAACTCTCGTTACATCTGGCAACTATTTAAATAAAAGCCGAATTGTAGCCTTTTGTATAATTAACATGAACTTAAATTGTTATTAAACATACGTTTTCAAAATCTGGATTGAGTCGCAGTAATTCCAAATTATAGACAGATGTCATCTTTAAACAAACGTCGTCAACGCAATTCTCCAACATAGATTTAAGTGAAGTGCGTGTCGCATTAAGACTATACTGAAGTTGGCGGGCATATTGCTGCAAACGCAAAGTGTTATTAACTATACCGTTTAAGTCTTCTCTCACTGCTCCTAAGCCTTTAAAAAGAAGAATAAACAACGTTATTTATCAAACTAAATACAGTACAATACATTTTGCAGTATGCGTTCAATAAAAATAAAAGCCTACCGGAAACGATACTTGTAAGATTTTCGATTGCTAAAGCGCGAGAAACTTCCGCCAGATGCATTTTAACAATTTCTCCACATTCTAAAGAAAAAAGTCATGAATAAAAAAAAGTACCGTAATTAAAAATAAAAGTAAACTAAATTACTGTCTAAAATTGAATCCAACGTCAACTCCAACTGTTGAAAGTTATTTACAAGTAAATTGTAAACTTCCTGTAAATAAATTGTCAAATAAAATTAATGAAATTTATATACAACGATATCACTTACAATTTTTGTATTATTTTGATACAGATTAACGTCGTCCAATCCTTCATTTAAAGTTTTAGGTAAAGCTCTAACACTATCTTCCACATATTGATTAGTAACAAAAGCGCAAACAATCCCAAAACTAAATACAAAATAATTTTTGATCACAGGTAAACTACGTATTAATCTAGAGATGACGACTTACATAAGTAGAATAACCAAACCAGACAATCCAAATCCGTAACCAAACCTTTTGTAGGGATCTAACTTTTTTTCACATAGCGAAGGCTTTGCTCCACAGCGTCCAGCGCAACGACAAATACAAAACGTAAAACCTCCCAGAGTTAATATAATCGCCAAAAACAAACCAATTAGCCCAGTCACTAACAGGCCAGTATAATGATAAATCAACTTGAGAAAGAAAAAAAAAACCATTTAGTTAAATGAAAATGTGAATAATTTTGTGATACCTTACCACTTCTTTTTTTTCATAAACAGTTGGAAGAAAATTTTGAATAGTGCTTGAGTAAGTTTTATTTTCATCCCACAATTCTGCAAAAAAAAAAAAAATAGTTTTTTTAATTCTATTTTAAGCATTCTGTAATTGTATTAAAAAAAAACGATAAAATTAATAGTGACCAAATAATAGCTGCGATAATAATATAGACAAATTAAAAATCAAAAATAATCCTTCGATTGAATTTGTCAAATTTCCATTTTTGTGCTAGACTAGAATACTGTATTAAAATTAAATTTTTTTAAATGTCACAACAATGTGTTTAGCAAAAACGCACATTTCACTTTCTTTCAACTTATAAGTTTTTCATCAGCTAAACAGTGTTTCTCTGATTAAAATATCTATGTTCTCTTTCTTTTTTTTTTTTTTTTTTGCAAAAAAAAAAATTCTTACTTTAACATTCCTTCGCCAACCCTAGTGTATTATTTTGACGCCACGATTAAGTTATAAAACATTGGACTACCTAATCTACAAAGCTATACTTGCAAAAAAATCTTTATAAACCGATTTTAATACCACATTTTCTTATACCTGCACCCCACTTTTTTTATCATGACGTATTCTGTCCGGCTCTGCACAACATAACAATTATTATTGTTTAACAAAATAAGCTCCTATCTATATCACAGTGAGATTAGCGTTAACGAAGAAGAGTTTACGGAAAGGATTCTGAACTTTACAAAAACTGACTAATATTGAAAGCAAATATTAATCAGACTTCTAAATGCACAAAGCTTTTACTAAGATAAATGCAAAATAGTTAATTAACATTTGGTACTCATATATACGCTGTAGTTGTGTTGAAGTAGATAAAAAAAAAACGGGAAATGATAGCGGAAGAGAGGATAGACATTATAATTTTCTATAAAAAATGCATGTACAGTACAGTACTACAATTTTTGTGTGGCCTCATGACCTTTTTGACCTCCCGTTAAACACATTAGAAGTAAGCGTTGCTGACAGAATGAACGAGTCATTGACCCAAGTACAAAATTTTTAATACCGCCTACCATTAAACATGGACGAAACGAGTCTGTCAAAGTACTATACAATATTGTTTTCAAATAAATACTGGAGAAAAAAAATTTAATTGATTTATCGCCACTTTTTAAATTTCTATCAACAAACTTCATATTGTATATATTGTATTCGGGGTTTATAGCTTGACATTGCAAAATCTACGGTGTAAATATGTTTTATAAATGCCAAATTAATTAAAATATGCTTAACTAAATTGTCAAGCAATTATAAAATTAAACTAAATTACATTGTACTGAGTAACCTAAATTGCAACGGCAACTGTATAAGACTTGTCATCGATGTTAAAATTCTTTTGGCTTAAATTAGTCAGTCGCGATGCTCTCGCATCCTGACATAAAAAAAACTTAACAACAAGAAAAATGTTTGTGTTCTTATTTATCGCACAACGTCGCGAATAGGCTTACGAAACTAACACCATAATTATTATAACAAGAAATCCTTTTCTTTAAAAAAATAAATAAAATAACATTACTAATCTTAATGAAAAAAAAAATTGTATAAATAACACTTCGCCTTTTTGATAATTACTTTTTAGCAAACACAAATTAAAAACTTGAAACAAATGGCAATAAATTATCTTGTGCAATGACAACAATAAAAATACGAGCATAAAAATGCAAATAAAAATTATACATAAAATGCAAAATGGTTATTGTCGGAGCTAAAAAGTAATCGTAATTTTCAGTTAACCCAATCTTAAGATAAATTAAAGTTTATTTACAGTACTGTACTTTGTAATGTACCGGTATCGAAATCCGCTTATGAAGGAAATAAGTCTCCTTATCTTAGGAGCGCACAGTGCGGGTGTGTACATGTACATTATTTTGAAAAACTGTGTCGCAAAATTTGCAGAATGCAACAGCTGCTCGAGAATATGAATAAGAAGCAGATGGATAGCGTCACAATATATTATTGAAAAACACGTGTTTTATAGAAATTGGATGCCGTCCAATACCAGTTAAAAGCGCTAAATGGCTATAGAAAGTTTTAATTCAAAGAATCTTAAACGACGACATGAAATGCGCACAATTTTTGTTAGTCCTAACTACTGTAGTTCTAAATGTCAAAATCAATTTTAAGAGACGTGTATTTAAACTTTATTTTTTAAATCAATCTAAAGAAGAAAAAAATAATAATAATAAAACAGCTTTTTTTTTTAAATCTAAATTTCTTCCTGCTTATTTTCCCCCCTACCAAGTGCAACCACCTTCACCATGAACACATAAGGTACGCGTATTTCATATCAATAAGTCCAGACAACAGATTTTCACTAAAGCTGAACGAAAAAAAAAATAAATAAATAAATAAATAAAATCCATTTTTTTTTTCTTCCTTCAAGCGATTATGAATATTTATTAATTTTGCCCTTTTGTAGTTCATTTACAAACTCTGCATTATAAATATTTGCCATCCACCTGCGCTCAATATATACAGTATTTTTTTTTATGTCGCCTAGCCACGCATTTTCTTAATCACATCTAACTTAAAGCCATCAAAATACCAATTTTGTTTCCCCCTTAAATTATGGGATTAGTAATAATAATAATTTTTTTTTTTAATAATTATGGGATTAGTGTTTACACATAAATAAAAACATTAAATTCAATTAATGAACTCGATGAGTAATTATTACGGTACCGGTACTACCGGTAAAAATCAATAATTAATAAGATGTAAATTACAAAAACACATTTGCTGAATATTAGCGGTGCGATTAAGTAAATTAGCTAATGGTTCAAATAATAATTAAAAAAAAAACTCGGTGACAAAAATATATAATGTGCTTTTTGTAATTCAAAAGCTACGCTATTTTTAAATAATACTGCAGTAAATTTGTCAACAAACGTACCGTAACTTTCTTTTCAGTTTGAAAACAGCATGAGCAAATATTTAAAGAGAGAAAAAAAAAAGAAGAATGAATAAGCGAAATGACTATGACAATAAAAGTATCTCTCTAAAATCAATCGCTTTTAAGAGAGATCTTCAAAATTACAATTTAAAATAAATCGTCTCAGCGTTCCAGTCACCTCTCCTAATTAATAGCAAAGTCGCTAGCTACGAGGATAATAGCGCGACAAACTTGACCTCATAGTGTTTCTCGTACAAGCGGAGAAACGCATCGTTATGCGCTTGAAAAATTTATTGGAAGAGATTCAAAATGCCAAACCGAGCGAAAAAATAGAAGCAGCATTTCAAAAACCTGTCTTCAAACACCGTTACCTCAGTTTTATCTACAAGACTTCACTTTCAAGTATAACCACACGAGCCAGACACGTTTTCCTACACAAAACAATAAAATAACCTTACTAAGTAGCGCGATAGAACATTAACTCGCATTTCTGCGTAGGCAAAAGTTTTATCTCGCAATAATTTTCCGGAGAAGAAAAAAAAAACCCCCCATTTGCAAGTGGGTTTTTTTTTACCAAGAAATTCGCGGCCGCATAAAATTAATATGCTACCCCACCTATATCTTATTTAAAATTAATTTAATTTCACTTCTGTTATCACGAATCCTGCGTGTAATTACAAACTTCTTCACTCGAAATTTTTACCACGAATAGAAATTATATTTAAAAAAAAAAAATTATAAGTACGGTACATATTATAATTTTATTTAAAAAAAAAAATTAAAAATTACTCACCAGAAGGTAAATTTTCCTTTTGAATAAAATCCAAGAACATGTTGGTAACAAAATATAACGGATTCATTCCTCGAGGGTCGAAAGTACGCGACCCTGAAACGTATCGTGATGTGACCACTGGTTGTGTATATTCGATAGGTTCCGGAAAAACCGCGAGAGGATCCGGTGAAGTCGGTGCCACCGTCGACACCATGGTCGTCGTTCGGTTTACATCGCCTGTATCCTGATTGAACGAAGATGTCATAGAACGGTCCCTAACTTTGGCCAGCAATGAGGACTCCGGACTCCGTTCAGCGTTTACACAAACACCGTTGCTCCACAGACAACACGCGATTAAAATCACCGACAACCACCGACCGGAATTATTATTACTTAAACCATTCCATCGTTTTCTCCTACGCCACCATTCGTCATCTTTAAGCCGTTGCAGGTGCCACAAATGAACGTCCGTCATTTCACTAAAGAAAAAAGCAATTAAAAAATTAACCAACACTCAGCGAAGTGGCAGTATACAAAATAGAACGAGAAAGAAAAAAAAAAGACTTTCAAATAAACGCAAAAACGATCATAAACGGGTTTTCCAACAACTCTGAGCAACTTTACTTTTAACAAAAAAAAAAAAATTCTTATAATAAACGATACTCGATGAGTAATGTAATAGCATTTCCATTCCATTTACGCGCAAAAAATTCGTCACAAATTCAAAAACGTCATCAACAAAAAAATCTCCATTATTTGCATCATCCCATAATTGTTTTTTTTTTTCTCATCATTATTATTAATATTTTAAAGAAAACGAAATGTCTACCAAGAAGTGAAATCAGCTGACTCCTTTTTCCTGCTTTCTAATCTCCCAGCGACTGCTACAATAACAAGTCGGCGAAAGGCAATGAAAATGTAGCCACCAGGTGGCGCTGCCAATCCCCGTCTACGTCATCAACTTTTTCCAAAGCTAGCCTTCGACCACTAAAAACAGATAAAAATAAATTGAAACATTCATGGTACAAGACTAGTATAATACAAGGAACAACAAAAAAATTGCAGAGCTAAATCGTACTATAAAAACACACTTTTAAAAGCACAAATAGATCACGTTTCATCCGCACCCACAATGCCAGCGCGTTTGGAAGAAGAAAAAAAAAACCCCTTCTCAAAAATGGGGAAGTTTTGAATAAAATAAATATTATCACGCCTGCAGCAGCACTTCCAAACTTAAATACCGTAGTACATGTACTGTATAGAGATAAAAGCATCAACCGGAAAAATCAATTTTAATCCGTCATTAAATTCAATAAATTGATATTTAATTCAACTAGCGAAATGTCATTGCCATCTTAAAATGAAATTTTTTTAAAAAAAAAATTTAACTAATAAAAATGAACATCGAATTATTAGACCAAAACGTTGAAAATTTTTTAATAAAAGTGATGAAATTTTAACATTTTAAAATAATATAAATTGTAAAATCTAATTCTATCTTTGGAATATTGAATCGCAGTTGAAAATGGGTTCGTTATTTACACTTTTGATTTTTTTTTTAATAACTGAACTCTGTCAAAAAGGAGACCATGCTGCATATGCGAATTTATATAAAGGTGATAACGTTCACAGAAACCGATTTACAATATTAAAAAAACCCGCATACGGTGTATAGTGTACACCTACTGTATTATGAAAAAGAAAAAAAAAAAAAGACCAGATAGTATAGAGCGAGCATCTAGTTCACACGCTTTCACTTCTATTGTTCCCCACATTTTCCTTACTGGCACTATTTTCAATGCAAAAATATCGGCTCTTTTCACAATTTCGAATGAGTTAACAAAAGCGAAAATAAATCTCTACTCCTTTATGCGTCTTATACGTTGTCTCATATTTCATTCGAGAACGTGACCTAACCTTGATGTCCTCCAACACAACAAAAATACAGGAACGTCGCACCATTATCATCATCGATACATTGTTTTGATGAAAAAACAAAATATATTTTACGTCAAGAAATTAATGTTAAACGCGCTAAAAAGCGGTCGTTGCAATCGCAAACATATTTTATTTTTTAGAGTAACCTTGTTAATGCCCTAGGGAAAAAAATTAATGTTAATTGCAGCTGCTTTTTCACTCGATTTTGCTTACACCAGTCGTCGAACGCGTAATAGTGCAATGTATAAAATTATTTCAACTTGTTTTTATAAATTGAAGACTTGTGAAAAAGTGCAATAATAACATGGTTAGTCATCGGCAAAGTAGAAGAGGTCAACTCCGCGTAAAACAAAATAAACACTAATAAGTTTTTTCCTTTTATCATATTTACAGAGACGAAGGATGAGAAGGAGGCGAGGGGTTAAACGGAAGTGCGACAAAACAAGCGCAGGATTGTATTATTATGCACCTGACCTGATTTGACCCGTTCAACAGTTACTAGTACGAATGATTCATAAAGAACGTCCCAAGAGTTGAAAACGTGTCCAGAATACAAAAAAATAAAGGGAAGAGAAGAGAAGGGGAAATAGAAAATAATAGACTCATAAAATTGCAACTTTTGACGGCATCCATATTATTTTAGCACAGTACATGTACACAGTTTTACTTGAATCAGAAATAATGGCACAAATTGGGCGCTCCAACTAAAGCTATCAAAATCATACAGTATCATATTTTTCTGAAAACAATTTTCACCAGTTATGAATCACCTTAATAATATTGAAATGTTTATACGCAAGCTCTGGCGATATAAAACCCAAAATCAATAAATCGCGTCTTATTTGCATTATTTTGAAAGGAAAGAGATTTATGGTTTTTATAGAAGGATAAAATTGAGTCATTTTAATCCGATTAAGTCTGAGCATCGTCTACATCTAGCAGATTAAATTGAAAGCAAGTTGCCATCGCATGTTTATTCTCAACATTATACCATAACTTGAGTATTACGTTGCTAAATGTTTTAACAATGTTATACCTAGGTTATACAATACCATACAGATGATACATAAATGCCATATTTTTCTATAATACTGTATTATACAGTATTTTAATTCCATAAAATTCTGGCCTCGATTCGCAATATCATAATCTGCTGCTGCCTGGATTTTTCACGCATCTTAAAATTATTAACTAGAAATATAGCTAGCTTTTCATAAATTTGTTTGCATTTTTATTCTTCCCCTTAACTTCCAGAACAACTTTCTACTTTTTTATTATTTTTGTCGCAATATCAAATTTTAATTAAAAAAACCCCCGTTCTCTTATTCAGTCTACGCTATTCTTAAATTACCCTTTAAAATACAACTTATGCATCCAAAAACTATTTAAATAATTATTGTACAATTTAAAATAATTTACCAATGTGCCGCATATTTATGATGAAATTGCTGGCATTTAAGCTTCCCGACACCCCTTACATGTACTAATATCAGTATTATTTTTCATATCGTAAAATTTGAGATCAATTTCCATACCATTATCATCTGTTTTTGTTTATCTAATTCCATCATTTAGAACGAGTTTGAAATTGAATCCAAATCTCGAACATAAATTAAAGTACTGTATACTAACAGCTTTAAACGGCCAATAATAAACAAAAAGTAAAATAAACAAATTTAATTTGGATAATTGATAGTTGAAATAAACGGAACGCTAATGTAATATAAACTAACCTTATTTTGCTTTTTTTAAATTCCCGAAACTCTCTCCCAAGTCGCAAAACTAAGAATAATATTACTGCAGTAGAAGTCAACTTTTAATTAAAAGAATGTCCTTTCTAAAGCACAATGTTCATACACGCAGGAACATCCTTTGCACTCTGAATACAGTAGTACAGATTAAGAGATATACAAAGAAACGACGGTCTTTAAATTAGCTCTTGATTTGATTTAAAAGATACAAGAATAGTTCAAGTGCATGATGGTCTTCGTCATTTAGACACTTCACCATTAACGTTCAACCGAGAGTAAAAATAGGCGAGGCTAAAAAACGATAATCGAATAGAAATAAACGAAGTGATATGTACAACCGTACTGTACATGTACATTACTATAAAAATTTAAAAAAAAATTTCTTCAAAACAGCACTAAAATTGCGAGTTTGGCTTAATAAAGAAGGCCTGGGTGGGAATGATGAGTAAATGAAATGAAAGCGATCAATGACCCCGCCTTTTTTTCTCAATCATTATCATCCTGTTAGCTTTCTCCTCGACTTCAAGGGTGGAAGAAAAAAAAAAAAAAGAAACTGAGCTTTGGCTCGGTTTTCCCGAAATATCTCATGTGTTCCTGTTATCCGTTCTATTCACGGATCATTAAATATTCAAACTTGAACGCATAATAATTTTTGTTGGGCTTCCCTCTTATTGCGCTGGGACTCCCTTTCTCAATTTCAAATTTCCGCACATATTTTCTCTATTGACTCTACCGAGACGAGATAAAAAAAACTTTTTTGAGAGTGAAATATGTTTCAAAAAAATGTGATCTTCATCAATCATCATTTACGAAATATGTTACATTCATCAATCATTACGCATTTATTTTTGAATAATGTTGACATTAATGAGTATAATCGTTGCTCAATTACTGTATTATTAAATAAACCAGGGTTTCATACAGTACAGTCCGTTAAATCGTCGCCAGAATTAGAAATCTTAAATGATTCTCGACTCGCAAAATTTACAATAAAATTTGAATGTTTTCTTTCAAAATTACCTGTACCAGTGTTAATAATAATTACAACCTTGCTTTACCATGTTAAGTATCGTGCACACATGCTTCTTGACGCGCTACAAGCTGAGCTTCTTCCCCCTAAATATGTCGTCACATCCGC
>JAQGAZ010001182.1:0-34793 GCA_034692225.1 Polydesmus complanatus | reverse complement strand
CACTCGATTTGGTTGAGAAATAAATATTTTATGGGCAATTTTGTGAGGTTCCCTTTTATCGTACTCACCCTGTATAAAGAAGAAATTTTAAATTTAATTAAGATATAACAACCATTTTTAACTTTTCGCTTTTTTAAATTTAAAGTTAAACTTATATGCGCAAATATGTAATTATTATGATTTGAAAGCAGCGCCTCTTGGTATGAGCGCAATTCACCAATCATAGGCAAGGTCCCTGGGACTCTGGCGTAATTTGACGATTATGCGTTTTGCGGTACGGAATTTTTAAGTTTTGTGTTTTTTGACGCAACTCTGCGTTTCCATTCGATCCCTTCCCAAGATTTCAAAAAGGAGCAACATGGAAGATTACACAGATCCAGGACGAATAAAATATGTACGATGGTCAAATAAAGAAGTGCGAACAATGCTTCGTATTTGGGGTGAAGATAATATTCAAAAAAAGTTGCAGAGTACAAAAAGAAATAACTCGGTTTTCCTTGAAATCGAACACAAACTCAGGAGTTTTGGATTCCGAAAAACGACCTTTCAAATTAAAAGTAAACTAAAGATTTTAAAGATAACGTATTACAAAGTAAGATTTCTAACTTTGTAGAGTTTTTTATGCAGTATGTACAGTAATTGAATAATCGCGAATAATGTTTTAGATCAAAGCGCAAGAAAACCAGGAAGACAGAAACAAATTTCCCTTTTATAACCAACTGGATGCTGTGTTGGGGGAAAAAGATGAAACCAATAACCACACTAATATTGTAATAACAACCGATTCGGTAGACGGAGATGAACAAGAGTTTGACATTTCTACGGAACCGTTAAAAATTGAAAGTAAATCCAATTTGAGCTGATGAATTCTAAATTGATTTAATTTAAAAAAAAATCTTTCTAGTTCCAGATGTAAACCAACTTCCCCCGGCAGAAAGTCCTTTACCAAGTAAGTATTTAAATTTGGATCATTTAAAAATTAATATAAATTAGTGTTTTTTTCAGTTTCATCATATTCCCCAGGAGCGTCGAGCACAATATCTGAGGAATGTAAGTTGAAAGAAATATAATATAGATAAAACAAAATTACGAATGCTCAAATATTAATTATTTTGGAACAGTTTCTGAAACACCGAAAATTTCTTGTAAAAGAAAAAATAGTGGCTCAAAGCAAGATTTAAGTGACAAATTCATCGACAAATACATCGAATTTGAAGAACGATGTTTTAAAGCGAGACTGAAGCATGAACGAGAAATGACCAAAGCCGCGGAAGAAATAGCTATTGAACGTGAAAAACGAGAACAAGCGCACGAGCTAAAAATAATGGAAATGTTTGTAACGTCAGTCAATAATATTACTCAAGCTCTTATAAATAGTAAAAAATGAAATTTTAGAAATTATTATAATAAATTGAATAACAACAAAAGTTACAAAACTAAAGAGCTACGATCAAAAATAGCGTAAAGAATTTTGCTTTTTCTGTACTGGAACTGCTGTTCGCTTATGGTCGAATATTAATATTGTATTTGTTAAACTAAACTTACCCAAAAATAAACGTACAGTATTTAAAATTAGGCAAATTTATTAAAATAAGAAAAAAAACATAAATCTAATAACTTAAGAAAATGCGAGGCCCAGGACAGCCAATTTTTCAAAAAATCTTCCCCCTACCCCCCCCCCCCCCCCCCGCCCCCCTCCCCCCTCCCCTCACACTCCCATAAAAATTAAAAAGTATAAACTACAAGTTTATTGAGAATGGTCAGACTCTCTCACTAAATTGAAATTTTTTAACCAATTTGGTGGGACTAATGTGAATATAGCGATAAAATTTAGGAAAATGGACAAATTTACTCTGTTTTTATCCTCAAATGTGAGAAGCCCGGCTCTAAAATTGCGAGGCAGAACAACATAGTTTACTGATAATGCTTTTCTCTCGCTCCTCCCTCAAGTATAATAATAATTTATAGCATTTCAAAGTTCTAGGAATTAAAATTCTTAGAAACAACTTCTAAAACTTTTGCAATTTCTCGAAATTGTAGTCACGTGATAATTTACCCACATTTTTGCAATATCAAATCGCGCTAAAGCTGCGACTAGTGGCATCTGATCTGATTTTTTCATCATTACAGTACATGCACTGTATTACTGGATTTTTAAATTCAACAATAATTGTTTCCAAATCACGCGAAAATCTTACTGAATAAAACTCCTTCTTAGATTTCACATACAGTAGGCCTATTCTGCATTATGACTTTTATGAATAATATTAAATGATACAGTATTAAAGAACAGTATTAGGAAAAATCCCGACATTCGCGTGAAAATGGGGCTGTATAATGTATTTATTATCAATCAAAAGATTGTTCTAGTTTAATTTACGGGAACAGACTTGCATAGGACATAAATGGTATTAGTATTTTAACTGTGATAGTCCTTGGTGATACCATGAATACATGTACCATAAATGGTGAATAACATGCAATACAGTACTAGTACGGGCTAGTATTCATTTTCTTTTGTAATTTTATAAATGCACAACTTTTAATTATTGGTGCACACAACTTTAATAGTCTACAATACAGTAACTTATACGAAATTATAATAATGAGTTGCAGACGTACCGTTATCTTCTTCAGTTTATCGGCAGAATCTCAAGTTTCTGTTTACTTCTGATGAATTTTGGTTTCTTTCCTCGATCTTTTTGATTTATGTAGTCCAGATCCTTATAAATTAAAACGAATTATTTCGCGGGTATTTCTTGCACACACATTCAAAAATGATTGCTTTTAAGCTTTACTTTGCTCCATCTTCTTCATCAGCTGATAAAAAAAGATATATCTTTTTCTCCTATCGGCAAATTCCTGTTCGAGTGCGAGAAGTCTCGCTCGTTGTTGGAATTCTAATGCTTGTCGTTTTAACTTTAGTTGGCGACGTCGTCGTTCTCGTTCTTTTCGTCGATTATTCATCCATGTAAATAGCCATGCATACATCAAGCTCGTATTTGCAACCAGCAATTTGTTAGCTGTTTGCGAGGATGATTCCGGCACCATTGTTTAACTTATAACTAATATTTAAACTTTAGCTATTATCATTTTCATATAATATAATATTAATTCAAAATTATACCACAAAAGGCAGAAGACGTAGAAATTTTCTCGCGCTCAAATTATCACACACACACACTTGGAAGTTTACATTCACCGCCATATTGAGTTAAGGAAACTCATCAACTCTGAAATAAACGTAAATTAAATGAATCTTCAATAATTTTATGCAGATGGCAATAATAAATTTATTAAAATGAAATAGTTTATATCGTATTTAGATATAATGTAAATGGCTTTTATAATAAAATAAAAATAAAAAAATACTGTAATAGTATTTCAAAAAGCACTTTAAGGCTTTCGTAATTAAAATTGATTACGTCACGAGTAATAAGGACTCGGGAATGTAGCAGCTCTGTAGCACACCGCGCTACTGCATTGTTCTTGAATCGGTTTTTTAAGCTCAGATAAGTTAGCGATTTTGCGCTCTTTGTAGCGGACCTTTCAACTTCGCTACCACAAGCAAGTTGCCTAGCTACCCTAATAATTTAGGTGCCGCTTTGGCATACAATGAAGGACGAAATGACTGAAGAAAGGGAAAGCAGGGAAGGTGGCGATGAAACCACTGTAAGAATAATAATTACAACTAATTTAAAATAATATCCCACACACTTACCATATTTTCTTCCCGCATTTATAATTGTAGACGATTTTTAATAAAAAATTGTTAAAAGATTAGAACGATCGTTGTACATAAAATGGCTTGAAAATTCAAAATGGCTAAAATCGTCTGCTCCATCAATATTCCTTAGAGCTCGCTTTACAAATCTCATTTTAATTTTCTAAATTAATTTTTTCTTTTATTAGACGGTGGTTACAGAAGGATGTCGAATGCCTGTGCGAATGAGAAGTACTGATGAGTGGCGTAAGAAGAATTCTAATTCAACTTTTACTATGTTTTCTATTCTTATCAAACCTGTCTTTTCAATATTATTTCAGCGCTAGCAGAAATACTGGGAGTTAAAGAACAAAATGGGAAACTGTTATACTACGTTCATTATATTGATTGTAAGGATCTATATATAAAATCAATGTAGCTTCTGCAATAAGTTTAACGTTTTTAAATTTGATTTTTAGATAATAAGCGATTGGACGAGTGGGTGCTAGAAGATCGACTCAATTTAAATAAAATTCAATATCCTAAGAAAGAGTGTGCAACACCTAAAAAGCCGGAAAAAAATGAATCCAGACCTTGCACACCAGAAAAAGAAATAATTACCCAAGATATAAATTTCAGCACCGAAAGTATCAAAAAAGTAAAGTGTTTTCAAATTCTTATCTTAAAAACCGATACCATGTTTATTTTATTGTTTTTTAGAATGGACTTGATGCTAAACCTCCACCGCAGTTACCATTGCAGCTGCAGCAGCAGCACCAACAACAACAACAGCAGCAGCAACAACAACAACAACAATCCGCATTACCTCCAACAACTGGAGGTATGCAAAAGAAAGTTACCGGTGGAAGAAAAAGGAAATTGCCAATTAATGAAAATGAGGTTTATTTCTATTGTACCTGTTATTAAACGAGGACTAATATAATATTATTATGTTAGGACTCTCAAGATTCCTCTCCAGGACCACGAATGACCGGTAGCATGGTAGCTCATCACGATGATATTGTCACTCGAATGAAAAATATCGAAATGATAGAACTAGGGAGAAATCGAATTCGACCGTGGTACTTTTCACCCTACCCACAAGTACAAGATTGCCTTTGTAGTTCGATAGAACTTAGTTTTTATAATTTTTTTTTTTAATAATTGTAGGAGTTTTCATATTTACTTTGTATTTATTTATGTGAATTTTGCCTTAAATTCACAAAAAGCAGAAAGTGTTTAGAAAGGCACAAGGTAAAGATTACATTTTAAGGTTGTAAATTTCAAATTATTTCATAAATATTATTTCTAGACTAAATGCACTTTGCGCCACCCACCTGGAAATGAAATCTACAGAAACGGGTCTATCTCATTTTTTGAAATTGACGGTCGAAAGAATAAGGTAGAAAAAAATAAAAGAGGTCCCCAATGGCTTTTTTAAATCAAAAACTTCTTTTAGCAATACGCTCAAAATCTATGTCTATTGGCCAAACTGTTTTTGGATCACAAGACATTGTTTTATGACACTGATCCGTTTTTATTTTACGTGATGACCGAGTGCGATAATCGCGGGTTTCATATTGTTGGATATTTTTCTAAGGTTGTTGATCCTTAAGTGCAAATTTATACTAGCTCTATCATAAATTTAAATACTTAGGAGAAAGAATCAACCGAAGACTATAATGTGGCGTGTATTCTTACACTTCCGCCATTTCAAAGAAAAGGATACGGAAAACTTCTGATTGAATTTAGTACGAAAGCATAATTTAAAAAAGAATAATTCAAATTTAACAACAAATTTCAACTGTAGGTTACGAGTTATCTAAATTTGAAGGTAAAACCGGTTCTCCTGAAAAACCACTTTCAGATTTGGGTCTTCTATCCTATAGGAGTTTTTGGTCTCAAACTATTTTAGATATCCTTATGAGCATGACTCCGAACGAGAATGGAGAAAAACCGCTCATCACTATCAAGTATATGTGTTGGAATTTTTTTTTTTATTAAAATCATTCTCTCAATAAGCATTTTTTTTAAATAGTGAAATTGCTGAAATCACGAGCATTAAAAAAGAAGACGTAGTTTCTACCCTTCAAAATTTAAATCTGATAAACTACTATAAGGGACAATATATAGTAACTTTGTGTCCGGAAATCATCGAGGCTTATCATCGCACGGTTGAAAAAAGAAAATTGCGCATCGATTCGAAATGTTTGCACTGGACACCAAAGGATTGGTCAAAGAGAGGAAAATGGTGAACGGTTCATTAATAATTTAATCTTTACAAAAAGCCTAAATTACGCTTAAGTGTTTTCGTGTTACTTCACCTTTCTTTAGTTTTGTGATATTTTTCCGAAAAATTGTAAAATCAATAAAAACCAGTGCTAAACTAGCTAACTAAATTTGTGTTTAGTAATCCTAAGACGTAACAACATACATTTGAACTACCTTTCTCTCCGGCTCTTGGTGCATCTTGAAAAGGTTCAGAGTGAAAGATGCGAAAACTCGCTCCAAATAATTTTTTAATTCTTATTAGACGGTCCAAAAGATTTAACTTGTCCTCGCCATGCCACACATGTACCGTCAGTAACAATTGCTGATAATTCTAAAAATTCGAAATAATTCAACATTTTCTATTCGTTATTTTTTTACTCCAAGTATTATTTTACTAACATTTTGTTGACCAGCTGCAATTATAGATTCCAAAACTTCCCATTCGCCTCCATGTAGATCCAAACGCAGAATATCAACCACTTGTGTTTCATGTCCAAATTTCTTTAACAATTCACTAGCTTTCACATAAACAAATGTTTCTGGGTGTTGTAATCCAGAAATGCTAAGATAAAATAAAACTACATGTTAACGTGATCAGAATCGGTTCGACTGATTCCGATATAAATTTAATATTATTGGTCAATGGCAAAGTGACGTTTTTGTGTTATAGTTCAAAGTACAGTCCATTGTAATTGGTTCTTTGGGAAACCGATGGGGAAAGTCAATTTCATAGAATAAATTTGTATAATAATTAATGCAAAATGCAGTTTGTTGGAAATGGTCGAACAAATTTAATAATAATTGTGATGTGTAATGTTTTCAGTTTTGCCAACTAATCACGTTGTTCAATGAAACAATAATTACAGTATTATCTTACATACGTTTTTGTATTCACAGATCCCAAAGTCCAATTAAATTTTTTAACGTTGCTGAGATTCACCGGCGATTGCTTGCTAACAGTATTTCCGGTCTGATTCAATGTGGGATCAAAAACATATACATCGCATCCAATGCGAGCTAATATACTTTCAAATAGTTCAGATCCTCCTATTCTAAATATCGCCAAATGTAAGAAGGGAAAAAATCATTTACATAAGTTGTGACAAAATTCGAATATGCTCACTTTGCTGAGTAGACTAAACAAGGCGGTTGCACGTCATCTAAACATACCGGCCATCGACTGACCATTGGTGCCTGAACAACTGAAGTTGAGTCAATCGATGAAGGGACTATCACTTTACGACGACAATTGCTAGTTTTAATTTTCAACAATGAATGCAATTTACCGGCGAAATCGCTGTTTGGATCTGATAAATGATATAACAATGTAGTCAGAATAATAATTATGATTCTCATTAAATTAATTACCAAGGGGATTAATTTCTTCGTCAAACGTTTCCATTTCTTTGTCAATTCGCAGCCAGGAAGTTCCAAACGAGCATGGGATTGTTGAATCCACGCAATTGTCTGCACCATGGACTGAGAATAGTTGATATTTTAATGCTTTGAGTAGAATAATAATTTCTATCCATTCATGCGCTTTCTCTTCATCTAATAAAAAAATATTAAATTTTTATGTTAATACATTAATTATAATTTTCTAATATTAAACGTAATATTTATTATTGTCATATAATGCGATATAAAGAAATAAAGTGTGATAGAAATAAAACTTGAATGAGGTTAAGTAGTGCAAAAAGAAGATCTTATTAAAAAAATTTCCCATGAATTGTTTTATGAGCCATTAACCTCATTAGTATTTTCTCAGGAAATTATATTTTATTCTTTCCGTATTAAACCATTAGGTATCAAAACAATTCTTGGTTTATTAATCTGTTAAAACGTACATATTTAGAATTCTGGTTGTTAAAAAATTAAAAAACATTTAAAATGAAAAATATAAGGTTACTGTATTTAAATAATTAACATTTCGATAAAATTTGATTTTACCAAAAAATGGATTCAAAATTTTGACACAAGCGCAGTAAAACTTCGATAATTATTGACATTAATTGTATCGAATCTTTAATGCAAGAGCTTTAATATTAATGACTCAGTAGTTTGTATTGAAATAAATGAGTAAAAATAATTATTATTACCATTGCAAAAGAGGAGAAACAGCTGATTGAAATTATAAATATCGCCATTGTCTATTAAGCTTTTAATAAACATCGCCGAATATTTTTTCTGATTTTCATGCAATGAACCGATTTTGAGGAGAGGGTAATGGGTCAATTCTTGAAATTCGTCAATAACATCTCCAATTCGATTTCGAATAACCGCGAACCATATCCAATTGCCGACAAGAGGTAATTTAAATAAAACCGAGACAAATTTTTCCAAAAAACTTTCATTGCCGGTATTACTTAACAAATGCACAATTTTCACATTATCCAACTCGTAAGGCAATTCTTCTTCAAACATTTGCGTATTTGACCTGCAAAAATAATTAATTAAAACAATAAAAGCAGACAAAAAATTTTATTATTTTTTTTTTTTTTTTTGCAATGAACTTATCAAGCTGTGCCTACTCGACTGTTGCGAGGATGACACTCGTAGTTGGAATTTTCCCTACGTTCGTTTCTAAGCATAACTCGTAGAGATCAACCTGTTTGGATTTTCGACATAATTTCGACGTAGAATCGACTTTCAAAGACGTGCTTAAACTTTTTTTCGCCTCTTCATTTTCTTCAATTCCTTCCAAGGTATGGCGCCAACGCGAACGAAAATTAGTTTTAATTAGCCGAATAAATAATAAAATTATCAACGCAAAGATTAAATAATATAAAAAGCGAATGTGAAGCAAGCGCCGTCGACAACAAATGGTGAACTTTCGGCCCATCTCCTCCGCCGAGAACCAACCTGGTGAATTCCCCTTATTACACCTGTCTCGTTTTCTCAACACTTTTTTTTCTCTTATGTGTGACGTCATTTAGATGAACACCCAGCGGTGTAGCGCATTACCTGCAATTTATTAACCCTTTTATAACAAATTTAAATATAGAATAATAATTAAAATTAAATTGAAAATTACGTTTCGCTTGAGCTTAGTTTAATGTTCTAACTAAAAAAAAGAGTTTTTTTTTTTTAAATATGTAGATACTGCAATTATTATGGTTTGAGATTTTTACGCTATGTGAGCAATTATAAAAAAAAATGTTATGCTTATTATTATTAAACATAAACAAAATGTTATAAATCACGTCATCTATGACGTCATCTCGGCGTTTAAGAGAATGAACTTTTGAAAGTTGAAACTTAAGTTGCCATTATGCTGTGTATTTTTTTTTTTTATATGCATGAAAACAGCTCTGGTGCTTGAGGAGGTCATTCTCCATACAAATCTCTGTACAATTGCTTGCTTACATTTTTCCATTTTTTTCATTTTGGCAAGTATTCAGAAAACAAGCCTATCAGACAGACACTTCTATAAACATTATGCACTGAGAAATCAACATTGTTATTAATAATAAACCAGCCATAAATAAAAATATTTTTTTTAAAAAAATGTTTTAAGAATGTTTAGAAATTTATAAATGTTTTTTTAAAAAAATTACACCTGTATTTTTTATTATTATACAGTAATTTAGATTTTTTTTTGCAATTTAGCAATAAAACAAAATGATATTCCGGTTTTTATATGCTTTTTATAGATTTCAGAGGTTTAAATTATTCAGTTACAGCTAAATACCGGTACTATTTGTACAGAAAAAAAAAATTTATCAATAACTTGTTAACTACTTTTACGGATAAACACGTTAACTTTAAACATTTTAATGAGAATAATTACTTTCCCTGCCTACAGTATTATATTAAGCTATTTTTCCAAGATGACTAACAAATAACAATGACTGTTTGACATAATATTGTATTATGTTGTGTAATAGGTTAGTTTTACCTTTTTGTCCTCCATTTTATTCAAACATGCATTGCATTGCATTATGACATAACGTCGGAGTTCAAAATAATTTTCGGTATTTCTAGTTTAACATAGATATAGCATTTTACAGCATAATATCTGAACTAAATACCGTCTTCGTATAATACGTATCATAAATTTTATTATTTCTTTATAGTATTTAAAAGAATTTAGCATTCGTTTTTAAAATATATATAAAAGCACAGTTTCGAGCCTTTTATTAAATAATGTGCAGTACCTTAATTGTAATTAAATAAAAAAATAAGTACCGAGTAGCATAAAAAATAAAATTATTACAAAAATAATTGCCAAATTTAATCTCAAAATATAAATACTAAATCTATTCGTGTGAGTATATTTAGCATTTAAATTAAGTTCTAATTTATTTATTTTATACGAACAATTTTGAACTTCTATTAATTATGATCTCGCGTAGTATTATGTAGAACTAAACACACTACTGTACAGTACTGTAATTTGTTTAACGTCCACCTTTATATGACTAAAAATAATTCTAGCACAATAATTAAACTTATCAAACTACTTCTAAAGGAAATCAAAGAATGGATTGAAACGGCTTTGCATTTCAAATTTATAAACATTTATCATCAATAAATAAAATTCAAATCTTTAGGCCTATACATAAGGGGGATATACTGTATTAAATGTAGGTTTGTGCTAACGGCATTAAGAGTTAATTTGGTCCAACCAAAAACGTTTATGTATGGTAATTATTTTTCATGTAAAACAACCGTTTTACTTTCACTCAAAACGAAATTTATGTATTTCTATAGGGTTTTTATTAAAAGTACGATGCAGAGAGAACATCGAAGCCTACTTTCGTTTCCGTGTTTCCCGCAGTGCCAATTCCCCTTCAATTCATTCAATCAACACAACACACGTCATGGAGATCCTCATTGACGTCACAATAATATTGTCTAAAATTCTAAATAACCTGTTCCCCTATTTTATTTCAAAAACCTAAAATACCTGAGCTGCAGTAGTACAGATATTATATGAAAGCGGATGTTATTTGCAATTTCATCCGGTTGCAAATGACCATAGTCATAAGTGTATTGGCGGTATATATTAACGTGACCTGGGGAAAGAAAATAAGGGAGGGGGGGATGAGGGGAGGGTATTTGGGGAACCACCTTTAATCTACACTTACAAAAACACCGTTATACAGTCAGGTAAATTATCTCGCTCTCTCTCTCTTACATCCTGCTGTCTAAAGCGTCACCAAAACGGGCGGCTAAATATTAGCTTAATACCAGAAGCCATCCACCAATCGCACCGAGCATAGGTGTGTCTTGAAATGAGGTCAGGCCTGAGGTCATTCCAGGTCACCTGGATTCACGTCGATGCCTTTCTGCCTTCGCCTTCCCTTTATTTATTTGAGATCGCAAATTTCTAGTCGTCTGAATTAAGATTAGTGCGGTCGGTGCAATTGCTTATAACTACTACATTCACCCACGGATTTCTTTCACAAATTTATAATATGATAAACAACGCTTTTTTAATTACTATTTTGTGAGGATTCGTATCAATAAACTGGGATTAACAAGTATTACCAAAAATAAAGTGCATAGGCATTAACCGATCCGACAACTCAAAGTAAGTGCATATTTTAAAATACATATACTGTACAATAATAATATTAGTTTCGATGTCTTTAAAATTCTTTCTTTCTTTCTTCCTTTTTTTTCACTTGAGAATTTAAATTCAGGAAAATTCGATATGTAAAGTTTTAAAAACTTTTGATAATGTTTCGAACTCGCATCTTTTTTTTTTTTTACAAAGTTCAGTGATGATAATTAATTAATCGGATTGATCGGAGGTGACGTACTATGCGAAAATTGCATAGGGTCATGATAAAAACTTTTGTCTGAAATTAATGTTATGAATGTTTTTACCAATTGTTTTACGAGTGGAGCGAAAAAATGAAAAGTATGATTGAATGCGATTCAACCGGATCTGCAACCTTGATTGTCTCTTCAGAGGTGCAGATAAGAGGAATTAGGGTAGGAAAAGAATAGAGAAGGAAAGCCGAGGAGAGACCAACACATTCTTAGGTCAAAATATTTTCGAGTTCACATCTACTTCAGTATTTCATTTTCCAAACAAAAATAACTTTAAAAAAAAATAAGTTCAGTTTATAAAAACTATCAATTTATACGGTACGGGTTTTTTTTTAATCCACTATACACTGTAATGGTACATCTACCAACAACATTTAAAAAAAAATACCGTAACGTCAAATGAAAGCATTATAAAATACGGCATTTCTTTTCAAGAGGAATGCATGTGAAATATCTAATCATAATAAATAATATTATATAGTAATTTACTGTAATAATTATTATTAATACCTTTCTTTTTATAATTTTTTACCATTTCACAAATAAAATGCTCCAAAATAATTAGTTCATTGAATGATTAAGACAATCTAAAATTCGAATGATAACCAGATAAAACTTTAAAACTACAGTAATAATAATTATAAATTACTATTAAAACAATATTATATGAGCAATAAAAACCACAGTTGCGTTTAATAAAATTATTTTCATGTCAAAATTAAATTATGCATGGTAAAGTTAATAATTGTTTATGTTTCGAGGAAAAAATGAAAATACTGTAGTGATTCTGATAGTGATATAGCCTACACACGAGGTTCAGAAAATAATTTGAAAGTAATATTTTTTTTTTTCTGTTATTTTTACTTTGAATGAAGGAAAACAATTTTAAAACAAAAGTGAACTATTTAATTAGGTTATTAATTTTAATCTACTGCCGGTACCTAAAAAGTTTTAATTTTTTTATATTTCTGTAACATTTTACAGTGTACCGGTAATAAAAATAATTAATTTTCACTCTATTGTAATCTGAGTTGCTCAAATTACCCTATTAATTTTGACCTAAGTAGTTACATAATATATTTTCTGGAGGCAATAAAATAAACCTCATAAAAAACTCGCATGACGTCATTTCTCACATAAACACAAGATGAGTTCACATTAATTTTAAAAGAAATAAAAATGTGAATAAAAAAAAAAAAGAAAGATTAATGATGTTATAATTTCACTTCCGCTTACGCTATTATTTTCTTTTACGGTACTTTATTTTTTTTTTTTTAAGTTTTCCTATTAATTTTTTTTTTGATTCGAATAAGCACCATTTAGTAATAATAATTATTATAAACTACCCCTTTAAATCACGTAATGCATGTATTTAACTTCATCACAATTTCCATTTTATAAACTTAACCCTTTTCCTTCTCAAAACAAATTACATCCTTTTTTTTAATAAAGATTCCACTTCCTTTTCCTTCAATTTTGCATTACAAAAACAGAAAATGGAGCGTCACTACCGGATAAATGGCTCCACAATTCGTCTTTTTCTACTATTAAACCTCATTTTCCTCCTTGGCCAACATGTAAATTGTCAAATAGACAATAATGTCAACAAAGGTAAAAAAAATATAACTCTTCCGCAATTATGCATTTATTAATTATAATAAACCCAAAATTTTAGAACACAAACGGGCGTTCCGTTGTCCGCCGCTCGCAGCACACAATTGTAACTCTTCATCTAAAGTGACAACGTGCGTGACAGATAATGACTGCATTACTGGAGGTGACACAGTTGAAATCTGTTGTCCCAGCCTCTGTAAAAATCATAAACGAATGTGCGTTGCTCCAGTTCTAACCGGTAATTTCGACTTCCCTCAATATTCTTTTCAACATTCAAATACAATATTGTGTGATTGTTTATGTAGCCTGTGAACATCAGCGATTATCCAGTGAAAAACGAGCTCGGGCTCTCCAAATCGAATCGCATACTAATGACGTGAGAATTCTATCCTGCACTTCCGATGGTCGATTCGAGCCGGTCCAATGCGATGGGAACGGTCCCTGTTGGTGCGTCGACACATCCGGTTTCGAAATTGGAGGAACTAGAGTGTCGTCACGAGACTTAATTAACTGCTCAGGTGATAAAACATAAAATTTCAGAAGACCCAAAAATAGTTTAAATAATTATTACATTAAACTCCGTATTTGTAAATGCAGAATTGAGTGTAATAACCATTATTGTAATTGTTTTAAATTTTACCCTTTTTATTTTAATTATTAATTCTAGCACCTAGACCTTGCGCCGGGCATTTATGTCGAATGTTATGTCCATTCGAGTTTGAACTAGATTCTGACGGATGTCCTATGTGTCGATGTCACGATCCGTGTCAAGATATTCAATGTCCGCGAGGAACTAAATGCCAATTGGAAGAAGTTGTCTGTGAGCAGGAACCGTGTCCACCAGTGCCAACATGTATTTAGTTTCGCTTTACAATTTCAAATTCATCTCGATAATGAACGATCTTAATTTGTAGGTAAACAACCTCGTTCGCTCGATGACGTATGTCCGGTTGGTAAAGCGCTGACCGTGTCCGATAGTGATAAAGTTTTCCTATGCGGCTTGGAACCTACTAAACCTCAATGTCCTACGTTTTTTTCTTGTGAAATTCAAGTTAACATGGATTATGGTGTTTGTTGCCCATCCACCGGTATATCAATTGTCAATTTTTTTTTCATTAGTGCCGTGGTGTGAAAATCGATTAAAAATAATTTACAGAGCATCTCATTAAACCTGGTACATGTCCCGCCAACGTAAGCAGTTGCGTGGGTCACTCGAAATGTCATCACGATATGGAATGCGAAGGTCTTCATAAATGTTGTCACAATTCAGCTTGTGGAGGACACATTTGCGTAGAAATGGCCGAAAACACACGTAAAATTTACTTCTGAACTAAAATTTGTTTAAAGAAAAATTTATATTCAACATGTTTTAACTAGGCTGTCTCCAACAAAAAATTTTATCCGAGTTGTTATCGGTGAGAGAAAAAGACGGCCAGGGCTATATTCCGCAATGCACAAATAAAGGAGAATTCAAGAGAAAGCAGTGCAGCCGCAATGGTCTCATTTGCTGGTGCGTTGACATCAATGGTTTTAAGCAAGCACGAAGCATGGGACCGTCAGAGCACGTTCATTGCTTAGAAAGCGATACAGGTAGAAATCCCCGCACAACTAAAAATTATTTCAATAATAATTTTAAAGTTATTTCTTTATTTTAATTACAGATTCTAAACTTCGTGATTGTGAGCATATTCGCTGCTCTAATACTTGTCCCTACGGGTATAAAGAAGATGAAGACGGTTGTCCCAATTGTCAATGCATTAACCCTTGCGATGTAAGTTCATATTTTTAAATTATACAAACAATAACATGTTATTCAAATTAACTGTTAAAATAAAATAAAAAATTATTGAATCGTAAAGTTAAAAAGGTGCCGGAAATAAATAAATAAATAATCATTATTATTCATTTAGACCATCAAATGCCCGAGTGGTATGGAATGTGCTTTAGTGGTGAATGAATTATGCGGTGACGAGGGAGATCCGCCTTGTGACACCGAAACATATCCCATTTGTATGTATTCAGTAAATCTCTTTTGTTAAATAATTATAAAGCATTTTTTTTCTTAACAAAGGCAAACCACCCCCAATTTTATATTCCAAGCCCGGTTCGTGTCCAGCTCAACGATATTTATCATCATGCAACGTCACTTCTGCTATCTGTAAACACGATCGTGACTGTCCCGAAGATTTCAAATGTTGCTTGAATGAGAGATGCAAAAGAAATGAATGTTTGAAACCATTGCGCAGTTCTCAACGACTTCCTACAAGTAAATACTAAAATTTCCGGTTTGGATGTAAATCGATTTAAAAACATTTACATTTTTTTTTAAGTGTGTGAGTACCTCCGCGATTTTCGAAACAATACCATCGATCAAAGTCGAGCGTTACAGATAGCACTTCCGACTCCAATTTGTCGACCGGATGGAGGTTATCAAAGGTCGCAATGCCACGGAGGAGAATGCTGGTGCGTTGACGAATTCGGAACCGAAATACTCGAAAGCAGAGTACTGGAAAAAGAAAAACGAGACTGCGAGACGTCATTGCGAAACAAAGGATGTGACGGTTTACTATGTCGTCTTGGATGTGATTACGGTTTTCGCTATGGTCCAGATGACGGGTGCCCGGTTTGCGAATGCAGAAGTCCTTGCGATGTAATTGCACATATTTCTTAAAATTCAAATTTAAGCAAATTAAATAATCAAATTAAATTTTTAATTTCAGAGCGTCAAGTGTAAAGAAGATGAAGAATGTCAATTGATCGAAGTCGATTGTTTTGGCGGATTTTGCCCATCTATTCCTCAATGTGAGAAAATTTCAATTTAAACACAAATTCCCATTAAGCACTATTCCGTTTTTGAACTTAAATTTATAATTTCAAAGGTTTGCCATCCAAATCCTCAATGGTAATTTGCCCAATCGGGGAACCATTGCGTCATTCTTATACCAATGCCACTCGTTCCTGTTCTGCTGAATCTGCTTGTCCCGGTGATTATTTCTGTTCTTCGATTGATACCAATACGTCAGAAGGCGTGTGTTGTAAAAAAACCATCAAGGCAGGACAGTGTCCCTACCGATTTCAACTCAAATTTGATCACTGCGAGGGACAATCGCAATGCGATAGTGACCATCATTGTACAGGTGCTAAAAAATGCTGCTCAGATGGATGCATGTCAACCTGTGTTGAACCGGAAATAAAAACAGGCAAGTCGATATCATTAGTAATTTAAATCACAGCTTTCGATTAAACATTATTTTTATCAGCTTGCGAACATAAAGCAGCTATTGGGGAATACATGATTGAAAGGAAGAGCGTGGTTTTAAGTAAACTTCACGTTCCTAAATGTGAAGACGACGATGGCGCCTTCTCACAAATTCAATGTGAAGCTTCGTTTCATTACGGTCAAAAACACTGCTGGTGCGTAGATGATCACGGACGTGAAATCTCGCTTACCCGGAAATTAGTTGCCACCAAAGTCGTGAAAGAAATTACCAAAATTATCAATTGCACTGCAGCGAAAGTTAATCGCAATGTCAATTGCTCGAGCACTAAGGACATGTGCCCATTGACACATTGTGAGCACGGATTTCGATTAGATTCCAAAGGATGTCACACTTGCGATTGTCACGATCCCTGTGAAGATGTATTATGCAACAAGAAAAACGAAGAATGTCGATTGATAACTCTACGTTGCATCACCCAGCCCTGTCCAACAACTCCCATGTGTAAACAAATATTTTACCGGTAAAAGCTTCCATTCATTCATATTTAATAGTTTTTCCTTTTAAAAGGTGTTTCAAAAGTATCGAATCCTTGTCCTTACGGTGAACCATTAAAGAATGGTCCGCGTTGCTCGTCGCTACCCGACGGTAACACGTGTTCTTCGAGTCACGTGTGTCTTCACAGTCCACTCGATCATTTCCCATCTGTCTGCTGCCCGAAACCAAGAGACGTGTGTTTTAAAGAAACGGAACACGAACCATGTCCTTCAGGCACATCTGCCAAACCTCACAAATGGTTTTTTAATTTGAACAACAATCGATGCGAACTCAGTCCAAAAGACAAATGTTCAACCACAATCAACGGATTCGTGGATAGATTTTCTTGCGAATCTACTTGCAAACGTAAATATTTTCATGAATTCTAACAAAGCAATTTAGTTTTATAATATAATTTTTAAAATGTATATAGCTTTGACAGACTGTGAAAGAGGCAGAGAAAAAGCCATTCAATTATCAAAAAAGAATTCGGGTTTTGCTTTCATTCCAAAGTAAGTTACGAGCCTTCGATAAAAAAAAAATAATTTAATATTTTAATATTGCATAAAATTAATAATTTTTTGTGTAATTCTAGATGCAAACGTGATGGCGGATGGGAAGTGACGCAATGTTTACCACAGCTGGGTTTATGCTGGTGCGTGTCTTCAATTAGAGGAGAATATATAAAAGGCACCGCAGTTCGAGGGGTTCCACGTTGCGGAGGAGCTACTTGGCGAATGGGAAGAAAATTAGAAGATGTTAAAGACATATTGAAATCCCCAATCGACGCGACCGGTCTTGGTAAGTCACATATTTTCCACACACAACAAATCCATTAAAATCCAAATATAATTCAGTTTGTCCAAACGGTGAGGCGGTTCACTTTTGCAATGCCTCCATATGCGAGGGTAAAATATGTCTGAGTAAGCCCGACGCCGTGTGTAGGATTGATCCCTGCGGCGGTTGCCATCTGCGATTCTATCACAATAATGATTTAGTTGACTGCGAACGCGGTTTAAGCGTCTGTCAAAAAGAAGTGCAAACAATTCTCAATTCAGAGGTGTGGAAACGCCAATCTGAACAAACGCATCTCATTCGTCTGGATGATTCCAAAGGTAATCGTCTATCGGACGTTTCCATGATGGTTCTGCCTCCACGATGCACAGCTGAAGGTGGTTATGAAACCGTGCAAGGTCAAGGTGAAATCGAATGGTGTGTAGGAAAAGACGGAGAAGCTATCAAAGATACGCTTACACGAGGAAAAATCACGTGCGATGCACAAGGTGCGTTACTTTCATAGTTTTGTCTTATCTGTCCGTTGTTTTGCTGTTCAAATAGTCAATTGCCTTTAAGTTATACCAAAATATATCCGTTAAACTATTAAATAATTGTAAATTGATTGCAGGAAACGTTATTCAACACGATACTCGTGGTCCAGTCTGTCCAGATCCTAATCAAAAACCAATGGTTTGTCGTTACGAATGCCACAACGTAAAATGTCCCGCTCATTCCGATGCCATTTGCACCGCCGATCCTTGTAACAGCTGCAAAGTGACCTTTATATCACCGTCTGGAGAGCACGTCCATTGCGAAGGTAAACATGTTAACTTGATTGTCACTTAAACAATTAAAATTTCATATTCATAAATTAGAAAAGTGCCGACAGCCTATGGATAACGGCATGTGTAGAGCCGCATTTCCGAGATTTTATTTTAACTCCAAAACAGACAAATGTGAATCTTTTATCTACGGTGGTTGTCTTGGAAACGATAACAACTTTGAAACGATGGAACAATGCGAGGGAGAATGCGTGAAAAAGGGTAAAGAAACACTAAATAATTATTTATTGCTAATCAAAATTGTAAAATTGTTAATTTTTGTGTAATAGATTTGTCAGTTTGCGAGCAACCTAAACGTATAGGTTCATGTCGAGCTTCAATGAAACGATGGTGGTTCAATAAAGAAGTTCAAGAATGCCAGCAATTTAGTTACGGCGGTTGTGATGGTAACGGAAATAACTTCGAGACCAAACAGGAATGTGAATCGACGTGTCCAGGTTTGCAATAATATTACCATTCATTGATTAATATTTTTTACTTAATTTCTTCTTTTTTATCCCCAGATATTGTCGTTTGTCCTCGATTGAACCTTCTACGAAACACCCCAATAGCCTGCGTCCGTTCCGTTATTTGCTCAAACGCCACCTGTCCTCTTAATCCTGATGCCTATTGCGCCGTCGAACCATGTGATTGTAGCGTTCGATTTATCAATTACGATGGTCAACAAGTTTCTTGTTATAATCAAACTTCCACAACTGGTAATATAAATTTAATATATACACTGCAAAGACCAATATTCATTAATAAAAACGTATTTGATAGCATCGACGGTCATTTCCGTGACGAGTGAAGTTCCTATCACCAAACTTAGTCGATGTGAAGAATTACGAGCTATCGGTTTAGCAACGAAATCTTCCTCGATACCTCAGTGCAATCATAAAGGAAGTTTCGAGCCAAGTCAGTGCGATCGAGACGACTTATGCTGGTGCGTTGACGAAGCCGGATTTCCTTTGGATCCTTCAAAGTCAACGTTTCGTAAAGGAGCTCAACATTGCCGTAAGTTACATCAATTAAATTGTGATTTAAAATGTTTAAATATTTATTTTGGGAATGCAAATTAGCTGAAACTATCGTGGACAGCGTATCGGTGACGCTCAAATTCCCTAACAGCTTTAATTCGGTTTCAAAACTTAAAGCTCTTTTAATTAAAAAGTAAGTAAATTTTTTCTTACCTTAAACAGGGACTTTAAATAATCTTTTTTATTTCTGTAATAACAGAGCAGTGACGAAATGGTTGACTCAATTGGTACCCAGTATTAAATTAGTTGATGTAATGGTAACTTTCAATGCTGAAGAAATTAAGATGGAATTCGCGATCAACGGTGAAGATAGTATCGAGGCAGGATTTCTGCTACAAGAAAAAGTAAAATGAAAATTACATTTTTCATTAGAAATTAAATAATTAAATTAAATTTGCCTTTTAGATCACCAAAGACGCTGAATTTACTTTGAAACTGGATTCGGGAAGCATATTGGAGCTGCGAGGTGGCGAATCGACCATCGAGCATCACTTGGCCGGAGTTTCTAAATTTGACGATGGATCCAACCTGGATTCCAATCAAGATCCCGCATATTTATCAACATCTACAGTCACCATTTTAGCTGTTGTGGGCTCTCTGGTGGCATTAATAGCTCTTTTATTCATCATTTACATTCTTGTAAGTTCCTATAAAATAAAACTATCGAATTAATTACAATAATAGTAAATTTGCCACTCCATAGTTGCATAAACACCGATCCAAGGGCTATTTCCCTCAAAGCAGTTGCGGAGGTAGTGTGTGCAGTGAGAACACTTCTACCATCGCTTCAACCACGTCACGTGGAACTGAAAACGATCATAAATTTCCACAACAGATCACTTTTTGGTCCATTCCAGAAAATATCCCCGTTTCAGATTACGAAAACCCTTCCTCTACCGATTTTTCTCAACTATCTCTACCCCGAGATGGCGATTCATTTCACCAAGAAACAAAAGAGGACGACCATGTATACGAACAGCTACGATATCACCAATAAATAACTTTAAATATTAATATTGCAAAGAGAATAAAAAAAAAGGTGATGTTAGAAAATGCTAATAATCAAGTTACGGGGTTTTTTTTTTAATTCGACAAGAAACCCAATGTTTGGGATACTCGAAATGATATTTGGTAAATTTAGAAGGGAGATGAAAGGCTGGTACCATTCGTTCTTCGATATTTATTTAATTATATATTTTTTAAGTTATTATGTAATTTATACTCATTCGATGAGAAGCATAAAGTAAGCTCAATGAGCACCTACTACATTATTTATTTTTCACGCGCATCCTCATCGCGCAATTAGATTTGATATTGTTGGTCTATGTACATATCAAAGTTCGTAAATAAATTCAAATTTTTTATTTTTAATTTACTGGATTTTAAGTTTTTTAATTGTCGAAAAACTTTACAATAAAGCAAAGATTTTTAAAAATCTTTTATTATAAAAATTAATAAAATAATTACCGGTAAGTATTATTATCGTACTGTATTTTTTTAAAAAAAGCTCGTGCTTAATAAAAATTATTGAAAAAAAAATCTCATCTTGATTTTAAATAATAATTTCTTGAAAACTGAAGACTTGCTGTAGCTTCGGAAAATAATTACGTTTACAATTAAATTTTGAATTTAGCATTGACAGACCGGAAATTTGTTTGATACTTTGGGCTAAAACGTTGAACCTTTAGCACCAGAAGAGGAAAATGTCGCCGACCTCTAATTTCAATTACGATATTATTCTCTAACTATTTTGCAATTTGTTTTGAAAATTCAAAGTAAATAGTGTCAGCAGTAAACCTTATTTTCTATTCGCTTTTTGGCGCCAAGGAGTAATATATCGGAAAGATTTAAGACATTAAACGATGTTTACCAAACAGTCTGAAAGAACTTTGAAGTTTCGTCCAATATTATAGCGGTACTATTTTTTTTTTACAACCCCATGTTAATTACTCGACTACCAAAAAAAAAAAAAATCAAACAAGTTCTTGCCAATATTTATTTTATGTAAATATTACTAATCATCTTTGCTATAAATAGGAAGTGATTAGCTTAATCCATTATGTGCTTGACAAACATTTTTCAATTACTAAATAATAAAATTTGATAAATAATAATGCATGCGCGCTTTACTCGTAGCCTAATACATGTAAATGATTGTATAAACGAATTCATAATAACATTTTGCATAGAGAAAGTTAAATAAATTAAAATGGTTGACCTCATTCAATCTCGTTGAAATGCATCGAGTTGGTCTAAAACTCTAAATTAAGTGTAATTTTAATTAACAGTAAACTTTAATTTAATTTATCCATATATGGAAAAAGGTCAAAAATTATTCTCTCACTGCTAACCCTGCATAAGAACATTGTGCGCATATCTGATGTAAACAAAAGTTTCAGCCTTTGACCTTAAATCGGTCTAAATATTGCTTCCATTCAAACATAGAACAATATTATCAAAAAGTTAATTATTATATTCTACATTATTTTGATTAAAGTTATTAAGCAATTAAAACTCGACAATGTTTCTTATTAAAAAAAAAACGTTATTTTTGTTTAAAAAAAAAACTTTTATTTACCAAAATTCTAGCTTAGCAATAAAATTCCATCATAAAACTAAATAATACTTTTTTAAAAAAAAAAAAAAAAAAAAAACTAGGCTCGAAAATATTTGTGCTTCTCAAAATAGATTTAAACGACCGAAATCAAGTAAAAAAGCGTTTGCTATACAGTATAGAAATTTTTAAACGTGTTTATCGAAAGAAAACGAGGTCATATTCAAAACTGGAAATTTCATTAATTTTAACTCTCTCCATTTTCATTCCGCCCACCACCCACCCACCTCCATTTTTCGCCTTGAAATTCTTTAAGACACCACAACACCCACCCTGCTGTGTCCGTTTCATATTTTATCTACAAAATTATTACTCACGTCTATCTACATCCACTTTTAAACTTTTTTTTTTTTTTTTCTCATTTTAATAACATACAGTATAAACAACAGCGTTGGAAAAAAAAAGTAACAATATTTCTCTTTTCAAATCTATATATCCTTTTTCCAACATTTTAATAGCTGACCAACGCGTTTATTCTGACCTCTTTCGCCTTCCTCCTTCGGCAGACGATAATAGGCCACCATTATTTTATTACATTATATCAGAAAGAAAAAAATAAAAGGGCTGCTTTGAAGAAATTGAATAAGAATAAAAATGTATTTAAAAAAATATATATTATAATAATAATAATAAAATAAAGTGTGTGAGGCGCCATAAACGAATAAATAATAGTTTGTAGAAAAAATAGCATCTTAGACAGGAAGTGGGTTTGTAAATTGAGAGGATGTACTTGTAGGCTCAATAACAACTGACACAAGTTGTACTGACAAACATTTTAGCTGTCAAAACATTCTCGTCACAGCATATATCCACTCATTATCTATGTTTATAACGACTAGCTTCGAATCGCTTTTGTTCATTTCTTTCTACTTAAACGTGCATTGTAAATCAAAATTAACTAAATAAAAAAAAAAACGCTCGGTAAGTTAATTCAAAAATTTCGCATAAAAGTTTGACATAGCATTATAATAGGGAAATAAATAATAGCAACTTATAACACCGATATTAAAGCCAATTTTAATAATACTTTTAAGAGCAAAAAAACAACTCCCGTATATGCGCTTTTGTTTCTGATTTATTTATTCAAAGTTTTCAAATAGTATGCCATATTTACACGTGTTTGCAGGTTGCAATTCAAAAAATATACATACTGGTGATAAATCATAATAATTATAGTGGTTTATTCAAACCGTTCAAGAACGGTGTATTCGTAACCTATAACCCACCTAACCACATCCTAGTCTCGAAATTCACAGAGTATTTCAGGATTGAGCTTTAAAAATACAGTAAAAATATAATTAAAACTTTAATACTCCGAGTAAAAATTTTTTAAGAAAGTGTAGAAAAACCATAAACGAGACAGCGTTAAAATTCTAATCGAGCTACTGTACAATAAATTTGGCACTCTTGGAAAAACAATAATTATACAAACTCGCGGCCGTAACCGTATTTTTTTTTTTTTGTACTGCGAACGGCAGATATTTTTCTCGTCGTCCAGAGTATTTCATTATACAGCCTACAAGATTACGGTTTATTTTTCAGATTAAATTTCCCCGGCGAGAAGTCGTATATACTCGATCAGCGTGGGAATGTTTTTTCCCTTTAAAAAAATATTCAAAATTTAGAATGCACACGTAATAGAAGAATCGCTGCCCGCTATTGTCCTTTGTACATTGACGTTCCAAATTTTCACAATGATCCTAACATTTTGGCCCTGTTTCTCAATTCCACAACCAAATCTTTAGCACTAACTCTAAACTGCTAAAATTGCAGTGCCATCTCGAATTAAATTTTACTGTATGTTGCATTAACCTTGAACGCCAAACCCCAACTTGATGTTTAAAACTTCAAAAATTTCAAAGTGAGTCTAGAATTTCAATATTTTTCTTTCGCACCCAATATGCTGTGAAAATTCTATAGTTCTAAGAGTATGTTACACCGGTATTGAATAATTGTGTCATAACGAATATATACACACACGAAAAACACTATCTCAAAATTATTTCCCATGTTCCTACGGCTTAAAAAGAAATTAAAATATTTGCATTCAAATGTTTATAATAAAAAATAATGCAAAATACAAAATTAAATTTTCCAGTAGAAATTCACCTAAATTATTGGACCAACGAAGAAACCCCAATTTTTTTTTTTTTTTTAAATGGTTGGTTTAACATCTCGTAAAACTACCGCGTGTTTTAACCAAATTCTTGACTTGAAAGGAATTTTAAATGCTTAACGGGGACTTAAGATGTTAAAAACGAGTCATACTCTCCATTTAACGAGGAATAATAAAAATAGGTTAAAAGACCGAACAATAAAACTCCCAAGTCAATGGCCTAATAAGTCTTAATATTATACAGTATCGAACCTAAAGAATTTTCTCAAAAATAAGAAGATGAAACCCAGAAAATGATAAGTCGGATTTAACTTAACTTAATCCTATATGGAGTAAAACACGGCACGCTCACATTCCATTGAAACCCTCTTTCCAGTTTTCAACATCCCTACGCTATGCCAGTGTCGTAATCGTACAAAAAAATATATATAACTCAACAAAAAAATTTTTTTAGCATCAAATCTTAAGAATTCTCTAGATTATCACTTGTCAACTCAAAAAAGAAAAAAATAGAAGAAAACAAGTTTGTCATTGTCACAAAAAATGACATCGGTCATTAAAAAAAAATTAATCACACGCTTCAGCTGAAAACAAAATCAAGATGCAATTACCATTTTTAGTCAAAGTATTAATAACTCTATTATACAGTATAAATTACTGAAGTTTTACTATAAACTAGGCTTGTAATATTTAATTTAAATTTAGATTAGGCTACGTTACCGGGTACCATTGTTACTCCCTTTAAAAAGTTAAAAAAAAAAAAAAAAAAACTATTTCTCACGTTTCTAAAAATAATCTAATTTTTTTTTACGTACGGTACCGTAACATGTATTTCTACCTGCAAAATAAAGTTTCATAAGATGAACATTATTATAATTTATAGATATAAAATTAAATGTTTTTGACTCGCATCGCGTTTTATGTTACGCAAATTCGTCATCATCACGTGACGTGATGTATGGAAGCGCTGAAAAAAGGCCTTTGTTAATAAAAGGATTTTTTACAATCCTTTTTTTTTTCTTTTCTTTTTCTATTCTTTTCGGCTTAAACACAGTAATCATTCAGTTTAATAATAACAATATAATCTCGGCTAAGTTCGAATAATATATCTTAAGAAGAGCCGAAAACGAGATAGAGAGAGAAAGAATTAAGAGAGGTAGGAGGAGTAGAGATTGTTGACTGATATGAACCATATTTAATCAAATGTGATATACAATTTTCAAGGTTAGAGATTTATAATCAGACGGGTCAGCGAACTTATTTCCATCCTTCTCTTTTACACGTACATGTACACACTTGAACAAGTATTTCGAGTGATTTTACCTGAGGAGTCTTGTTTTAGTTGTTTGAACTTTTCATCCATGTTCTTTTGCTGCTCGTGCAGCCACATACATATACAGCTGTCAAACAGATGCTAATCAAACGACTCGACAACATTGAAAATGACCTTTAGCGAGGCTGTAAATTAACTGCCTTTTTTTTAAAAAAAACAAAAGAGAAATACTTTAACTTTTAAAAATTAATTAATTTTCGATGCATGAACAGTATTTTAAAAAGAACAATCACCGAGTAGAATGATACAAAAGGTAATCCGAACCGCGTAGAATAAACAAACGCTACCGCTGGGAGCGCTGTACATGAACAGTACGTGTAGTGGGGAGCTTAAAGGGTTGGTCCACAGGGCAACTGCTCGTTTGCGACGGTATAGAGTTCATAGTTAATAAATTCACGACAAAGGGTTCACTATTTTAATAAAGCGCGTTAATTAAAATATTTTAACTTATTCCTGTAAAGTACGGTTATTCGATAGAATTTAATTTCGGTATTAAACCGAATCGACACCGAATTTTTAATTCCACCGTCTTACAAAATAAACTTTTATTCAGATTTCATTACAGTATTAGCTACTGTACATGTATACAGTTTGCTTATTTTTAAATGGAAGTTTTTGATAATGATATTAATTTTTTGATTGGTAGTCCTTAATATATTTTAATTTTACATGTACTCAAATTTGAAAGTGTTTTTAGCTTTAAATTTAATTTTTAAAATAGTTTTTACTTAACTTTAAATTTTTTTTTTTTTAAAGTAACGGGTGCCGACATGTAAATATACTCGTACTTCTAATTTTGATCGCAACTTTTTAAAATACAGAAGTGCCTAAATTTTTAAAAAAGTTTCTATTTATGCAAATAATTAATGAAAAATCTATTACATGTCGGGCTGAATTTAATAAATGAGTATTTTTCAGAAAGATAAAAAAAAAAATGGTAAAATTTAAACTTAAAAAACAAAAGTACATTAATACAACAATAATATTCGGTGGAGGTTTAATTCGGTTATCGAAACGGAAAATACCGAAATTCAAACTTCATCGAACAATTAATTTGTTGTTGAAACTAATATCAAAATGTTGATTTCAATTTCTTTAAATTAATTATATTAATAGTACAATACATGCATCGATACTGTATTTAATGAATTATTTATAATAATATAAAAACAAATTAATTTGGATAATAATATTGAAGTTTACGTACAGTAAAGAAAATAAAAATCGGAGTTCCACTGTATTATAATAGTATTTTATCCTAAATTATTTTTTCATTGTCTCCGGAAAAGATATTCTACCATCATATAGATCTCATTTTTTTTTTTCAACTTCTTCCCATCATTTTATTATTATTATTTAAAATAATATGCTCTGGATCCTATTGTGAACGATTACCCATCGCATTTACCATGCGAAAGAGGGGAAGGAAAAAAAAATATTGTTTTCTTTGTACACCTAAAATACAATTAAAAATGGCGCTTATTTGCCACAAATAAAGTAATAAAGCAGTATTTATTACCTGTATTTCGGTAGAACTCGGTTTGGTCCAGCGTGAAATTAGTTTATTTCAGCGGCTTAAAAACTCGAATTATATTACTAGAGTAGATAAAAGCGAGCAGATAAAGCATAATTAATCGCTAAAGCAAGTAGTAAATTGTTACTTACACTTTGCGAAGTCATTGAAGCGTACTTCCGTTCACTCCTCCCTACAAAACAGCCTTCAACCACCTAAGTAGATCCGAGGCTAACACCTATTATTACGATTCACGTGTAATGAAAAAGCTTTAATAAATGAACGTTACGATTCGTATCACATCCCGAGAAAATAAGAGAAGAAAAAAAAATCTATATTATATTAACAGGTGGTTTTTCTCATCAATAACAAATCATCAAATGTCAAAAAAATTAAGTTTTTTTCTATGCCTGCATTATACACATTGTATACCTACCTCTACCTGGCATTATACCTGCTTAATAGCATCACCATAGGGATTTCCTGCAGCTCAATTACTAAGCTTACAAAAGATAAAAAGAAAATTAATACAAAAGTAAAGCCGAACCCATTTTTTTTTAAATTCAAAATTAAAAAAAAAATGATACTTTTTAAAGATTAATATACTTATCCAAAGCAACTTCTATAGCAAAATCCATAAAAAAATAAAAATTTTTAATCACGGTTTAACCCAAATTTTGTATCTGAAAATTAAAATCTATATTTTTTTAAGTACACAAATAAGGTGGATTTTTGTAGCACGTGAAAGCACTGAAGACCAAGTGAATTTCAACTTACCATCATAAATTATTATCATGAAATTGGAATCCAGCAGTACAGTAATTTCTTTATTGAATTGCAATGTAATTATTTTATTTTTACTCTACATTATTTTAAAATTCTTTTAAAAAAAATAATTAATTTTTAGTGCTTTGAACATTTTTAGATTTTAAACTTTTGGGAATTATTTCCGAAAAAAATTTATACTGTAATAATTAAAAATTTATAGAAAGTTTTTCTTATTTTTTGTGAATTTAAAACAAAAAAACAGGGATTGTGTTGATTTTCAATTCGGATAATTTAAATTTCAGCTGTATTTTTTTTTTAAATCATTACATTGTACAGAAAAAATACGAAGAAATAAGATTTCAAAATAATGAAATGAATAAATTTTAATTTTTTTTTTTTTGTATAAATTTATAAAAATAACAAAAATTAACACAGTTAGTTGTTTTTGTACATGAAATAAAATTTTATTTCTGAGAGAAAAAAAAAATTAAGAATCGAAACAATAATCGATATTTAGGTACAAGTATTGAGATGATGATAATATCGATCGATATAAGTTATCTATATACTGTAATTATATATAATAATATTTTTTTTTTTGCATTTATACTGTATATTTACAACCGGTATTATTATTTTTTGGGGGGAGGGAGATAGCGACGCGCCCTACTTTCTCTATACAGAACTGATTATACAACAAAAATTCTAAACGCTATTGATGTAGTTGATGATAGGGAAAAGTTTTAATAGAGAGAGAGAGAAAAAATGTTGGGCCAAACCGAAATGAGTTGAACCAACGTAAACGACTGTTTTTTTTTTTGCTCGTGCATCGAGAGAAATCTACCGTACATGCACGTGCGAAAATGGAAGATGAAGAGGAGAGACATAGGCACACATATACGTTTAAACATATAACACGTGTAAATATAGAATATTTATGTATATATAGACATAATAATTTTTATAATACAGAGAACCTCTCCATTTTTATTTTCTATTTTTTTTTTTACTTTTTGTATTTTGTAAATGATAATACGGTTACGTATATAGTTATTTTATTGATGAAATATGGGTATCGCCATTCAAATACACACAACTGTACAAAATTGTCTATTTTTTGCTTATTTCAAATAAAAAACTATTTTATTTTTTCAACAAAAAAAAGGTCAAAATTGTGGTTTATTGTTGATCATTTCTACAACTATTTTTTATTACTAAATTTTTTTTTTTATTTAAATAACAATAAAACAGTAATTTCGAACCAGAAGTGTAAAATTTACTGAATTTTTTTCTCTCTCTCTTTCGTTATTTCGCAAAATAACTGCGAGGTAAAAATTTTATTCGATTTTATTCATCTTCACATCGAAAATATTTCTATGTATATTTATTTTATTTTTTGTACTGTTATCAATTTTTTTTTTTGTTATTTTTCTTCTTAAACTTTCATTTCGTTTGCAAACAGTAACTGGCAAAACTTATTATTTTTTTTTAAATAGAAAGTGATCAATTGAAAAAGACGATATAATTTTGTACTTGAAGCTTGTTAACGGCTTCCGTAGTATTTGACAGCGATCGATATCGATCGAGCATTAACCCCAAAAAAAAAGAACATGAAACAACGCTGCTTCCGTATTTAATGTTAAAGCAGACGACACGAAAAAGAAGAAAAAAAGAAAAAAAAAAAAAAGATCCTTCTGATTTGTATTTTCTTATTAAATAATATAATCTTATTTTCTTTTTCTCTTCAATTACAACAATTTTCTTTCGTCAAAAGTTTCAATTAATTTTATTGGGAAGAAAAAAATTAGCGTAAACTATTAGACCATAGGTTCTTCTTAATCATAAAAAAAAAATTAAACTCTGCAGAAAAGAAAAATAATTATAATCGATAATCATAATAAGAGTGGGTAAAACCAATAAGTTATCGTCGGCCATTGGTTTAAAAATTATTATTTAAAAAATAATAATAATTCATTATGCATTTAGTTGTTTTGCTTTCAATTTTTACAATAATTAATATCGTAAACTATAAAAAGAACGACTTAAAAACAAAAAAAAAATAATTAAATCTGTTAAAATAATTACACAAAAGACCCCACCCAACGTCCTTACCTCCCCCTAACTTAACCCCATTATATTTCCAGCAATACAATGATTTACCCCTTTTTCACTAGCGAGTATAATAATTTCAACTATCGCCAAATTATTATTCTCACACTCTGAAGCCTGTTCACACTTTTTTCTTGTTTGGATTTTTTTCCCCTCTTAAAACTTCACGTGTTCAATGTATGGCAGTATAATGACCTGAATGTTTATGTTATTAAAAAGCGAGAGAGAGAGCGAGCATTTTCATTCTCCGTCTATCTCTCCACTTTAGTCCTTAACCCAACCCTTTCCCGCCAAAATCATAAGCTTTACCCAGATCCAACCACCCAAAGCTCATCCCAGTTCCGAATGTTTTGCTTTCTATAACTGTACATACACATAACTTATGGTTCATATATTTATTTACACTTTTTTTTTGTATTTTTTTTTTCAGGTCTTGAGTGCTGCGACCGTTTTATTTGCTGCCAACTCGTTTCTTTTTTCATTGAATTCAAATGAGTTTTTCAATTTATTTATTTGAGAAAAAATCCCGGAGATCAATTGGCATCAACGCGTGTCCTCTTTGGTGACGTCAATTGTAGGTGGGATTGGATTTGGATTTTCTTTTTTTTTTTGTTTGTTTTAAAAAAAAAGAAAAAAAGTTTTCAGATGGCAATAAAATACGAATGCTCGTGAATGCGTCAAATTTTTAATACTGATTCATTTTTTTAAAAAATAAAAATTAATAATAATTTGAATAAAAAGTAAAACTCACTAATATCACTTTTATATAAGTTGGGATAATTTTAAAAATTTCTTATTTATTTTTTTTTAAAGTTAATAGCCAAAAGATTTTATCCTCTTGCTAATGCATAGTGCTTGTAAAATGATTGATTAAAATAACTTATATTAAAATAAATTTTCAAAATATGACTCAAATAACACCAATAATAATTATGAATATACTCCTAAATCATGAGCTTTCGTACTTCATAAAAACTCAAAATCTTGCTAATTAACGTGTAAATCAAGATGTTGTTTATCCTCAAAAAAAAAATAATAATTTCTTTTGCTACGATTGCTAAAAGCTAGTATAAGCGAAGCCAGTAATATTAGAAACCCGATTCAATAATTATTATTACAAGGTGAAATATTAACAATTATTGCCAATTTAGTTTTTCAAAAATACATAGCACATCATGACTCAACATATAATTATATTATACCAATAAATTACGTTATTTACACAGTAATCGCAAGATTTAATAGTAATAATTCTCCCACACACAAGTGTGAAATGTGGCAGTGGAAATAACTGAAAGGGAAGGGGGGGATGGAAGTAATGGACACTGGCCAAAGAAAAAAAAATTTCAAAAATAATAATAATAATAATAATACAAAAATAATCTTATTTAAGAATTTGAAGCGTTCAAAATCGAATTTGTAAAATTAAATAATGTACATAATTATAATAATAATCAACTAGAAATGAGTTAATTACTGATATAATATTGCTTTGCGGTTTAGGATAATTGCTAAGAGGCGGGGCGATAAGGGAAGGCGTGGCACAGAGATGCCACGTTAAAATTAAATTAATAAGCGCAATTAAAAAAAAAATCCTTCACTTGCCCACCCTTTAAAAAAACATAAAATTTGGGTCGTAAGATGCGAGAGGGGACATGGAACAGGAAGAACGAAACAACTTCCGCTATTTTGTTCACATGAGATAGTAATAGTGAGAAAGAGAGAACAACAACAATGATAGATATCAATAATAATTATCAAGTTATTATATGAGAGGTGTTTTCTCCCCTTAACAAATTTAATATGTCTCCCCAAAAGTGGGTGTGAGGTGCGCACAGAGTTAAAGTGATAAAGAGAGAGGAGGGGACGGGATTTATTTTACAGAGAATTTGATGAAAGATGAATAATGAATTTTATTTACAGTTTTTTGTTTGTTTTTATTTATTTTTTTGTTTTTTTTGATATTTTTTTTAATAAATTTTTTTTTTTGAAAGTGTAAATATATTGACATATTTTAATGTGGACTTGGATGTTATTTCCATCTGGTTTTTAAAATTTATTTCGAAGGAGGTGACCTCCCCACAATCCACAATAATTTTGCCGTTTTTTTTTTTTTTTTTTTTGTTTGTTTGTTTTTTTAAATTTGTACTCCTATGAACATATGTGTGCCCTTAAAACAACTCAACAACGTTCACGAAAGCGCAGATGGGACTCAACATTTTCGCTTTTCTAATACCGTAATAAATAATTATTTGATCAAAACTTACATTTTTTTTCCTTTTTCTTTAACTGTTTACAATAGCCCAATAATAATTTCTTTTTTAAATTGACTAACATTAATTTGACAACTCGTCGCCCAAGAATACCAAAGTTCTATCTGCAATTTTTTTACCAACGGAATTCATTTTTCAAGGTTTTGGAATGTCGTTTTTCAATTTCCGAGCCTTTTAGGGCGAAAAAAATTCGTTCCATAACACTATTTTCCGGAATCACATTTGATTTATCTGTGCCAATTCGACTAAAATTTAAAAAGTTTTACATTTTGACATTTACCTAAATAATAAAACTCTTTTTTAAATTTTAGCCAGTAGTCAAGTTTCTTTTGTTTTGCTGCTCTTTTGCAATGTCATTGTAAATATACAACGTTATGTACATACTTAAATAAGTACCGTATGCAATAAAAATTTCTAATTTAAATTCTTATTTGTTTTCGGAAATAAATATAATTATGCATAATGCGTATAGTTACAAAGACATAAAACTTCAAATGTGTTATTAACCAATAGGAAAAATTATAGATAGAATTCTTTCATTTTGAAGCGACGTACATAAATTAACAATTGAAAACAATTTCATTGTTATTTTTATTTTTTTTCTCAATTAAAAGAAACATTCTTTTTTTTTTTTCACTAGCCGTAAAAATTCTTAAATTTCGCATTTGATTAATATAACAATTATTATACTTAAATAATAATGATTGGCCCCACGACGCTTCCGTTATTTTATTATTTTTTTCTTCCTAATCCTTTCACAATTCATACATAATAATTACACTTATACCGCACTTATATCCACACAAATTTCCCCTTATATCCAAGAACATCGAAAACACACAACATAATAATAAACAATAATAATTGTGAGGGAAGACGCCAGCTATTTCCTTAAATTCTCTCCATACCTCTTTTATCTCTTTTAACTAACTAGTGACGTCATCATTAAATTAACACCGGGGTGAGATCGCAAGGAAAAAAACTCATTTCTTGTTTGTTTTTTGGTTGGTAAAATCATCGTATAAAGAATCCATAGAATGTCTTTCATCATAAAAATAATATTCATAATTTAAAAAAAACTGCTTACAATACTCAACTAAATAATAATATCTGAAATATTGTTAAGCTGTTTTGTTCTTTTTTTTAAAAAAAAGAAAAGCATCAGTTAAAAATGTAATAAAAGAGAGCAATGTAAAAACTCAAAAAAAAAAACCAATTAATTATTGGTTGTTTAAAAAATTAGGCGTGACTTCCCCAGCGCGTGTTGAATATTAATTTCTTGTAGAAATTAAACCAATTAACCATACATTTTTTAAACAAAAACAATAATAATTATTGTTCAATATTTTGGCGTAGATACAGGGTGAATAATAAATCAATCGATCCTTGTTCAATCAAAATAATAAAACCAGTTAAAAGGCGAATTAAATTTATTTTCTCGGATGCATTTTGTTTTTATTTTTCACCCTGAACCATGCGCTTGTACATTAAATGTTTTTTTTTTTTGCGATATTTTTCATTGATAAAAGAACGGTTATTATATTTAGAAATTTGTTCTTACTGACATTTTGGCTGTTGGATTCGAATTAATTGAGTGTCCGCAGTAGATAGATAGTGAGAAGTTTCCTTATACGATGAGCGAGTCAACAAACGGAGACGAAGATGATTTATTCGATTTGATTAAGATCGAAAGGCCTCGGCCAATGAAAGACGTCGGGTACTTATGGCCACTCCACCGTCGCTGTTCATGCTTTGAATGCTACTGTGATCATCGCTGTCACTTTGGTTCGTATTGTAGCCCATTATATCCACTTCATCTGAAACAACAACAAATTTCATTAAGAATAACCTCCAAAACATTACTAGTTTAAGGAAATACATTAATATTATTATTAATAATCGTCAAGAAAATAAGTGAGGCGCAACAGAAATAAGTAACGTTCATCACCATTTGTTTTACTGATTACCGGTAATAACAATCGACCATGCGCACACCGGGCTCAAAAAAATAATACGCATTCTAGATTTGTAAATCCGCTGGAAACAAATACTAGAGTACTTCGTCTTAAAAATATTAAGCATAACAGTATGATTTTATATTAAAATACCATATTAAAAGAATATTTAAAGTTTGAGGATCTAGCTCCACTCAAAATTGAGCAACTTGTTTAAGCTTTAATTCTTTCGCACAATAATTGTACAACTTGCTACGGTACCTCCAACAATTTTTCCATTCAGCCCGGACACCAGGGGGAAAAACTGTCTCGATTGGGTATTAATAAGAAATATTCGATGTGAGTTAAGA
>JAQGAZ010001181.1:0-34815 GCA_034692225.1 Polydesmus complanatus | reverse complement strand
TACACTTGTAATACGCCATTACAATTTATAACAATACAATTCTACTCTAAAGGTCAAAAGACACAACAATTAACATTCTAATAGCACAAAAATATTCATTTTTTTAAATTTCTATTTGAGGACCACTTTTAATCTGTCCTAAAGATGGTCTCTAAATAGAGGTTTTACTGTATTTTAATTTTGTTAACGATAACGTCTAACAACAAAATACAATAATAACATTCTATTTATATAAATCAACATTTTGCATCTTTTTTCCTTTAAATAATAATAATAATAATAAAAAAATAATCGATTTGAAAATAAATGAAATTGGAAAATGAAAATGTGATTTTGTTGAGTGACATTCTTAAGCAAAGCCGAACGAGATGTTTACATGGACACACTCAATTTATATAAATCAATTGAGATCTTCTTTCTCTCTTTCTCGTATATGTACATGTAATCTCAATGTGTATATAAAAATAACAAGGTATAAAAAAAAAAAGAGATGGAGAAAAGTGGCTTTGAAATCCAAGCAATAACAACAACAACAAATCCAAAAACAAATTCAGAAAATGATGTGGGCGTGGAGCTACAGTACGTACGGAGGTATGACGATGGTAGTAGTAGAAAAAGGGGAGCAGGGGGATAGAAGTAAGATTAGGACCTGATATTGTAATGAGGATAAATGGATCGAGAGAGAAAGAGGGGGGATAAAAAGTTAAAAGTCTCGGAGCTTCCACTGCGACTCTTAATTCCCCACTTACCAAAATAAATAAAAGCAAAAAGAACAAAACTCATCTCCATCCCCTCCTTACATCTGCCATAAAACCGTATAAAACAAAAAAATATATAAAAATAATTCTTACATAAAATACAGAGAGAAAAAGTGTGTGTGAAAGATGAAAAGTGGGTGTAAAATATAAGCGTTTGAATGGAATTGAGCTCGGAATGTCATAAGGAAAATGGACGTTGAATTTGATGATCAATGAGAGTGTACAGGGTGAGACACATTTAATTCCTCTCTCTACTTTCGATATCAGTCTAATTTAAATGATATCTCATTTGAATAATGGCCAAAACGTGTATTTCTCTATTGACTCATTTTTTTTATTCTTTCCTCCATTTTCCACTCGCTCTCTCTCTCTCTATCTATCTCTCGCTCTCTCTCTACTCAGCTCATTTGAATATTTAGATTTATATGGATGTTGAGTGGCTGGCTCTCCACTTCCCCCAACCACCCTTTACTTGTACTTAATACGAAAGGAGGAGGAAGACATGTGCGCCATTTGTATCTTAAACGAGAATTATAATTAACGCGCGTTGTGTTTTTTTTTTCATCAACATTTTTAATTTTTTTTTTAACGAACGAAGGGGAAGGGAGACTTAAATCCTTCCATTAAATTATATAAGCTTATAGATCTGCAATATAATAAAAGATAAGTACAAAAAGAAAAAGAAGAAGAGGCAAATGCACTTTTGTTAGCAGCGAGGAGGAGTTGGCTTCAATTTGCTAATTAGTCGACTGTCTGATGAGTGTTGTGTGTGCCGTGTGGGGTGTGTGTGGGGTGAAAGGACCCTTAAAAAACTAATTCCGTGATAATCAATTTAAATTATAAGAAGAAAAAAACAACAACTGAAAGAAAGTAGTCTACTGTAGAAGCAATTATTTCTCATTTCTATCTTACTCGCTCACTGACTCGCTCACTCACTGCTGCGGATAAATAGCGTTTTAGCGGAGTTATGCTAAACACACGCGATGCTAAAGTAAACTAAACTTATCATTCATTTAACACTTTACACTTGTTAGTCACTATCCACAGATCCACGCTATTGCCAACAGAAACTGAATCATAATGCTAGTTACGTTATAGCCGAGGTTATCGTCTGTCAAAGACGCAAAAACACTTTTACGTTGTAGCAGAGGTGAACGTACTGTATTTCCATAACACTTTTTACGTTATAGCAGAAGTTAAAGTCTTTTCATAACGAAAAAAAAAAAAACACGTTTTACGTTACAGCCGAGCTTGAGGTCTGTCCATAAAGCAATGACATATTTTTACGCTATATCCGAGGTTATCGTCTATCCATAACGCAACATGTTTTAACGTTATAGCCGATGTTAAGGTCTTTCCATGACACAATAACACCTTTTTTCTTACAATATTATTACATAAATCCTTCGAGACTCACGAAAGTTGACGTTACATCCGAGGGCCTATACTGCTCAGTACAGTATTTCTGAAATACGTGCTTCTACCATCAAATATAAATTTTTAAAAATTAAATAAGAGAAAAATACACGTAGGCTATTTTCTGCTGGTTAAATTAAACTAAAAAAAAGCTACTTAATTAAGAGGTTTTAATCATACAATTAGATAAATTAAAGCTTAAGCTAACGTAGGATCGAGGAGTTATTTGTGTACGGTATGAAGAAATTCTTGTAGCCCTATGAAAAGAATCTCGTACCATTGAGTAGAGAGAGAGAGAGAGAGGGAGTGATGGAGAAAGAGAGGGAGTGATGGAGGGAGCGCAGCGCACGTACAAGAAATGCAGCCGGGTGTTCTGTTTCATTTAACGTGGTTAACGATCACTGTCACCACAAATTTTGTAAAAAAAAAAAAATAAAAGAAACGACTCGACGTTGTACAATATTACGCTTCGGTTCCGTTAAACAACTCTGCCTATAACGTCGCTTCGGTTCAACAAAATGGCGTATTTACGGAGGATTGGCATCTAAAATATATAGCCCCAGGACTCGATGGGAGGGAAAGGGAGGAGCTGTCCGACAAAAGACCAACCGACGTTAACATCGACAAAAGAAGAAGATTGAATTAAAAGCAGTTAACATTCTTTGAATAATTCAGAGACATAGCTGGCCTCACCTAATGATGATTAAAACATCTTCTCTCCCTCTCCCACTCTCCATCACTCTCTCTCTCTCGCAAGTTAAGAAACAACATTTCAAAAATACCTTCTTTTTTTTACCAAAACAAAATTGATTGCTATAATAACCAAGCGCAGTGCACGCAGTTGATTCGGCAGCAAAAAAATTCCATTATAGAACAAAATCATTTCCTTCTTTTAATTCTCGAAAATCGAATTAAATCCGCACTATTAACGGAATGCAACCGCTCTCAAATGCAGTACTCGGATATAGCGCCATACAATGCTTAAGTCTCATAGGCAAACATTAGAAGCGGGATAGTTTGCGTGAGCGTCCGGTTGTTTGAGGTTGCGGTTAATTACAGCTTTTGATTATTCGAGACAATGTTTATCCCGCGTGTCGTCTGTGTTTACACAAGTCTCTCCATGTTTTATAATAGGCTATGTTTATCTTATTAAGGGCTCTTAATAGCGTTCCATTTTTAGCCTCCCCTTTCACCTCATTAATTATTATAATTAATTCAAAACCTCGTTATTGACACAAGATTTTAACGTGTAAATTTGTACAATTAAAATATAATATGATCTCTATTCAATTACAGCACATGTAGCCTAATCCTATTTATTAAGCGAATTTTATGTGGGGTATATTTCGAGAGGGGTATAAAAATACAGTAATAACGTTAACTTTCCACAAGTAAAAAAGCCTCTTTCCTTCCTCCTTCTTTGAGAGAACTTTATAATATCTCCCCCCGCAACAATTGAGAGCCGAAGCAAAGCCCCATAAACCCTCAAAGCCATTTTTCACAAACTAAACGAAGCATTTACGAGAGTTTTTTTTTTTAAAGTAATAATAATAAAAATCTGCCCATTTCTCGTTAAAAACCTCGAAATTGGTCTTTGAAGAAGTAATTGACCGTATTATTATTCGAAGCAAAACCAAACACAAAAATAAACCACGTTCAAACTCAACCGCATTCCGTAACAACAACAAATCATAAAAAATAATAATAAACAAAATCTTTTTTTAATTAAAAATAAAAATAAAAGAGTTTGTTTGAAAATCCCCAAATCTTGAAATCTTGAAAGCGTCAAAGTGTCATACTGCATAGGCTCAACTCAATCATTATAAAATGTTTGTCGAGGGATTGTTATGTACAGGCTGGTTATGTATGGTCTACGTACAGTACAGTTGGACGAATAAATAAAAGCGGCGGCGGCGGCGGCAGATGCGATCAAAACGCAGTCATAATAATAATAAGGATAATGACAACAATATATTATAAGCAGCACACCTTCGTAAAAGAAATTGGAGAGTTTAACGTCCGACGTTACGAGTAGCGTAATCCGAACACCGCCGCTACTCTCCTTACAACCCCCGAATAAGCCATTTTGACTTGCCAAATTAAAAGAAAACGACCGAGCAATAAATAACAGCCGTTTGCGTAGCCCACATGTCATAAATCACGTTACATTTTTTTTCCCTCCTCCCTCCATCTCTCCATCCATTGCTCTGGTGTTTTTATTCCAGCCATATCTTTCCTTCTCCCTAAAGCGCTTAACGCACAAAGTGCACAAAATTGTTGCGGCAAAAATAGCGTAGACTCAGCAGCAGCTGCCATCCCGACCAACCGGCAAAACAACATTTTTTTGTAGCGGTGACCATTGCTAACAGTTGGAACAGACCATGGGGCCTAGGACACAATTTTAACCCAGACAAAAATAATAACAAAAATGTTTGTTGAGGCTTCAAAGCGAGAACTAAACCTAAATTAAAAGATTCAAAGCGAGAACTAACCTTAGATAAGCGATTCAAAGCGAGAACTAACCTTAAATAAGAGATTCAAAGCGAGAACTAACCTTAATTAAAAGATTCAAAGCGAGAACTAGCCTTATTTAAGAAATTCAAAACGAGAACTACTGTAGCCTTATTAAAGCAATTGAAAGCGAGGACGAGGGGCGCCATTTTCGTCTCGGGCCCTAATAAAGTTTAATCCGGCACTGAGTCCACGACTAGACTCTCTCTGCTCGCACCTAATCCACTCCAATTTAGTGTCCGCCGCTGCTCCTAACGTCATAAAATATGTGTAGTAGCAGTAGGCATGTTCGTAAAACGTGTAGGTACAATTATTATTGCTAACGAATTAAGTGAAAATAAATAAGGCATCGAATGAAGTTGAGTGTAACCGCAGCCAGCAGCAGCAGCAGCGCCCCCTGCCAGTCTCCCTCCATATCCCTCCATGAGGCTTACGTGTCAGAAATAAAAATAAATAAATAAAATGACAGTGAGAAGTTATTCGGACGAGTAGGCAGGCAGAAGGCAGAAATATGAAACGCAGATAAAACGTGATGATCGATCAATCATCGAGTGTGTAATGACAACCGGAAGTGTGGGCCAACCTCGATATTCGACAGCTAAATGATTGCCGGCGCGGATAAAAACTGGTTTTGGCCCCCCCTCCTCCCCCTCCCACACACAACCAAAAAATCCCCAGCACGAGTCATTTTTTTATTACATTTTTAAACCTCTGACATAACCTTTTCCATCAATCGCAAATTGTACCAAAAACCCCGGAGTAATTTGTAAGTGGTCAAAAGGAAACTCCATCTAACACCGCCGCACACTAACATTTTTATTGTAGAAATATTATTGATCTGGCCAAAAAATAAAATACAAAGAAAATGAAATTATTTGCGGGTCTCAAAAAATAAACAAACGAAAAATTAATTCAGTAGATAAAATAAGGAAAAAGATTTGACTGGTCAATCAAAACTACAAAATTTAATAATGTGTGTTTAAGGGCACCGTGTATATTCAAAGGTCAACAAACAAGAACAACACACCTAACAATAATTCTTTCGTAACAATAATTATGCACAATATTGTTTTTTTTCCCCTCCCCAATTTCCCCAAATCCATATTCAAATACCTGTAAAAAGTATGAAAAACTCATCTCAATATTAAATTACTGTATTAACATCAAAAATTGATAAATAAATGAACAATATAAACGAGTGTTGTATAGTAGAACATTGGCACTTAGAAACACTGATCTTTTTTTGCCCCTTCACATTTTTTTTTGGCCATAAGTTTTGTATATTTCGTGCCTAAGTTACTAAAATGCAATATTCCAAACCTCTGCTTCAACTCAAATCTGTTCCACAAATACAGTACATGTACAGTGTCGACTAAAGCCGAGACGTATTTATTCAACAATAAGCTTCTTCAATATCAAACGTAGTCGTAAATAGGGTTTTGTACATATGGGAAGAGCAGCATCTGGACACCATCTTGATTTATAAAGCTCCTTTAGGCTATCCTTACACGCATTCCTTATCTATACAAAACCTATACGAAGACGGACCAACCAACCTAACTTCCTTTACAACTCATACTTCCTTTCTGCTACCAAATTTATATATAAACAAAAAACTACTGCATAATAATAAATAAATAAAAAAATTAATATTTAATTGAAAGAAATGGATTTGAATGTGACGTAAAGCAGAATGGTTACAACCGGTAGAGTAGACGATAAACATTCCGTAAAGATTGATACGTTAAATCTCCAGACGTTGTTTGCAACGCTGCCTGCTGTATAATGTATCGGTGACTAATTTATGTGGTGCTGAATGAAGAAGCAGCGCGCGAATCATTTCGATGTGTCCAAATAAAACAAACATAAACATTAAAAGTTGGCTTCAAGCTGTGACGGACAAGTAGCGGTAGGGATCTCGCCTAAGCTAAGCTCTCACCAACGCACACATACATAAGCCTACCTCATTTTTTTTTTTTTTTTTGGATACCGGTAATGCTGTATATCGCTATTCGTATCTGTTATAGGTTTCTGAACTCCAATTAACGCATAAACCCACTCGGCCCAACTCTTGAAATCAGTCTCCAAACTCATAGAAGCAGCTAATATAGTACTCCTTAAAATAAATTCTTAAAATCAACCTCTTACGCTCTCTTCACCTATACCGTAATATTGGATTAAGAGTAGAAAAAGGCCTTAAATCAAATTATAATCCAAACCTAATCCATTTTAGCGAATTCGCCTTTAGCGGGTTCCAATTCCTGTCAAACGTTTTACCGCGCAACCTATAGCGTTGAAATAAATTTTAAGACAGCCAGACGCCTGCTTTCGATAACGGGAATCGATACTACGCGACGTGTTAATTAGGAAGGAATCATGACGGGCGGAGAAACAGCAGCGAGGTTCAAATTGTAAGCAAATTTTTCAACGCAAATAGCAGCGAAAACTTGAAATCATCCAACAATAATAAACACAGCGGAGATTATTTAAATCTGAATCTAGAAAAATAATTTATAATGACCTCGAAAAATATTATTTAAATATTAAATACAAAATATTAAATTGTAAAATTGAAAAACGTTGAATGAAAATGTGTGGGGAAAGAGGCACCTGCTCTTTTCAAATAAATAAAAATTGTAAACAAACAGGTTTGTGTTATTCGTATCGTATGGAGCCATCGTAATATCGTATGGAGGCAGCAGTAGGAGCAGGAGCAGGGTGGTCTGGGATATTATAATCTCGATACAATTCCGTAGGCGCATATGTTAACATTTGCCATTTGTTAACATACAATGTATAGAAACAAGTTTCAACATTAAAAAATAAAAAAAATACCGTATTATATTCACACAATTTAAAAAAACAAGTCGTAATGCTAAGTCACGATATACTTTTTAAATTAAATACACGTACTTCACAACTTGGATATAACGTCATTTTTCCTGAGCACCCCTAATAATACGTTGAGCTCGGTTATAGCGACAAAGCAATCTACTGCTCTCAAAATGTTGTACAGATTACTCGGATATAACGTCATGCAACGAGGCTCTCGCTGTACATGTAACTATTCTATGCTCTTAACATCTTCGTACAAAGTTCAATAAATTTTGGCAATAATTTTAACGTTAAAAGTATGGTAAATAAATCAAAAAATTTTAAAAAGCAATTCAGTGTCAAACCTAATTGGAAACTTCCCCTTTTCGTGTCTCATAAATTTCAAAATCCCGGGTATAAAAATAGTAAAACTCTTTTTATGCAAAAATCGACAATCAAACGAAGGCATATTATTACTAACATTTGAACAAAGCACATGTGTTTTTAAAAATACTAACTTTTCCCCATACAGTATACAGTAGAATCTTTTTTTTTAAAAAATATAAATATAAATATAGAGAGGGAGAGGAAAAAGTTTGTTTGGCGTTCGCAGTGTTCGGAGAATTATTGGCAACAAGAAAAATGAGTTTGAGGAAATAGTTGAGGAGCAGCAACAGCAGCAGCAGAGACGAAACGTACTCTAATCTCAATTAAAATTAATGAAACCTCAGACAACTCCCCTCGAGGATCTACTACAAAAACATAATATCTAAGAATTTTAAGGCGTGAACACGTGACTCTGAGCAAATGACGAGACTTTAACGCCGCGTGTGAAAGTGAGTAGTGATCCCGCGGATTAACCTAGATCACGTCACCCGCCTCGCCCCTATACCCAACGCGTCTCCGATTCCAACCGTTACAATCAGGTTAATACATTTTTGATGGATGACTTTTCCAACCGACCCATTAGCCCCTCATAGTACAAAGACCCAGCCTTATTCCGAGGCACAAACCCCAAGAGGTCAAGAGGTGAGAGCGCAGATCATCGCGTAAGTAGGAGTTGAGCACTAATCCTTCGCCATTTTTGTCAACTTTCACAGCTCTCGTCACACGAAACACTTCGCCCTTTAACTAACAACAACAACAATTTTGTTACCGATACTCTTTCCTAGCCTAATGAATATTCTACGAACGTCACACTGCGCCAACAAAAAAATTATTATGGTACACAAAAATTGTTGTTGGTTTTGCGCTCATTTCCTCTCCCCCTTCCCATCCCTCGCTTTTAATTTCTTTCGAGCGTAACAATAACAAGAAAAAGGGCGGAATTATTGCTTTATGCTGAGGGGTGGGGTTCGCGTGACCGACTCAAAAGTTCACTTCTTCTTCTTCCTTTACAAAACGCTAACCTAATTTTTTGAAAATGAAAAGTGAGACGTTAAATTTATCAAAAGAAAATTTGTAAACAAGATACAAAAATATATTAAAGTGAGCTGCGTCGCTTCAAATTTATATCCAATTAAAGCGGGTTTATAGTTCTCGGCTGAATTAAGAACTACTACGGCTAAAAATCTGATTAAATACGATAACATTATCCTCACATAATAATTCTCATACTATATTCGGTTATATTCAAAATTTGTTGAAATTAATATCCTATATCCAAATAAACCTTTAATAATGAAATTAATTGATGCAGCAATAAAGCTCGAAACAGCTTTAGTACCGCAAATTTCACAATTATTATTGCTGAATTGAAAATTCCGTTTTTTAAAATATACATGGTGTCCGTAAAAAAAAACCAAAGACATAGTGAGTGGGTATAATGCTCGCGTTGAGACCGGAAATGAATTTTCTAAACACAGAATAGAGCAACTCAATTAAAAAAAAAAAAATAAAGTATTTTCCCTGCGTCATTAAAATATTTCCATTATTAAAAGGATTCCATACTAATTCAATCGTTTTTTTATGAATACCGCGCAGATGTAAAGCGGAAAACCTGTCTAAAAAGCATCAATAACATGGAAAACTCTTTTAATTTCAGCCAACACTTTCAAAAAAAAAAATCCATCATTAATTTGAATCTTTCTCATAAAGAGACGTTTCGTTCTAAAAAAAGTTTTTTTACTGGTCCTAATAAAAAAATTAAAATTAAATAAACAAAAAGCCTATCATTAATAATAATAATAACCTTTCGTACCCCGAGAAGAATGAGCGCTGGTCTAATGAATATAAATGATGGTTTTATATTAAGAGGCAGATGAATGCGAGGATAGAGAGAGAGAGATAATGAACTTGTATTCACCAGCGACCCTATACATATGTACAGTACTTCGATTGAATTTTAAATAACTCTTATTGTTTACATAACAATAACAAAAAAATGTATTTCTGACCACACGAATTTGTAACGAATTCTTTTCTCAATATTTCTTTGTGATTCAAAAAAGTCTAAAAATAAATCGTATAGAAAAAAAAAAATAGAGAATTTTGATAAAAGCCGAGTCTTAATAATAAAAGCAGAGAATAAATAAAAGTCATATCTATAACACAAGCGCGTCGAATTTTTATGAATTCCAAGTGGCACCGAGTGGGTTGAGAGAGAGAGAGTGGATGACCTCGCCTGACCTCTCTCTCTCCCCGAGAATAGAAAAGAAAAAAAAATTCAATTTTATATCAAAACGAATTTCATATTTCAGTCTCGTCGACTGCATGCCTAGGCCTACTTTATTGTAGCAAAAAGAGTGATCCCTCACGGGTCCAATTGAATTCCACGAGATCGATGACACAATGCGACTACATTCATGCTTCTACATCGGAGGAGTTTTTGGGTCGGAGAACACGGGTCTCATAAAAAAATATGACAAAAAAGTGGACATTGCGTTGACTTTTATAACATAGTAGAGAGGTGGAGTGGGGGAGGATAAATATTGGCCGACCTTTCGTCCTTTTCCCTTTTTCCCAGGCCAAACGTGAACTACAAGTAGATTTATCTCGAGCAAAAATTCCACTATACTAGTCGAGTTTACTAACTACATGCACTACGACTAATGAACGATATTACTATACAATCTCTCAACAAGACCACCTCTCATTGAAGACCACCTCATGCCACAACATCAAAATCGACAATACAATTCTACAAAGTAGAGCTTATATCGTTATTACTTAAATATTCTTTCATTACAATGTTTAAATACACTACACAGCTATATCTTAATTACTAATTAACATAAAAAAAGAGAGCTTTCAAATATTTATAATTAAAATAACTCACCCTTCGTCATTCACTTCTATCATTAAAATAAACACAAATTTCACTCACCTAAAAAAAAGAAAAAAGAAATTATTATTAAAACACATGTTACATTGCATTCATTTACATTAAAAACTATATCAATAAAACAAGCACAATTTTAATTCAATTAAATAACGTTAATTATTGTTTGTTTAACAACTAAAAATCATCACACCAACAAAAATAACTGCAAAATTGAATTAATATATGTCTTTCCTCAAATATAGTAGAATCCCTCAGGAAGACCACCTCCCATTAAAGACCACTTCAAATGTGTCATTCCGATTTTTCCCACGTTAATGCACCTCCAATAGAAGACCACCTCCCCTTAAAGACCACCTCAAATATGTCTCTCCGATTTTTCCCATGTTAATGCACCTCCAATAGAAGACCATCTCTACCGCAAAACCACTCTAAAAACCACTATCAACGAAGGTCTCTATTTGAAGACCACCGAGATGGTGCGCAAAAACACATTATTATGATGATTCATTATTCGGCATAAAAAAAAATGTAAGAATAAAATTCTATTTGAAGACCACTACTCTTAATCAGTTCCGCCGGTGGTTTATCACTGTATTGCCCCATAAATTTATATTTATAGATAATAATAATTGTAATCAAATTTTCATTCACGAACAAATCAACAATAATTATTGCATCCGTGAAAAGCATAACAATGTCATTCATAATTTCATACCCGATGCAGGTGAAAGGTTCGAATAACATTGTTTTTGTAAGAAACCCCTTCAACATTTCCCTATATGATATCGTATTTCAAATTAATTTCGTTTTACCTCAGTACATGTAAAGTAAAATGGCTTTTTCGTAAAATAAAATCCACAAAAATAAATTAATGTTTATAAAATTGAATGCTGGCAGTAAATCTATTTCCAGATCGACGTCACCAATAACTATTCAATTCTATTCCGCACATCAAACGGTTTCAATCCAACAACAAAACATAACAAATAAATAAATAATTAAAAAAAAATCATTATTTTTTGTTGTTGTTGTTGTAGTTGAGTTGTTCAGCCTTAATAATATAACAGAAGATTTGAATTTGTCGCCCGAGGACATCGAATGATTGCTTCATGTTGACGACATATCGTAGAGAAAAGTTTAAAGGAAAACTAATTATATTTAAAGCTTGTTAAGAAACCGATCCTCCCGCGACTAAAAAAAACTATTAAAAAAAAAAAAAAAAACAAAGTTGTGTTCCCTCGGGCGAGCGAAGAGTAGGCCTACGCCTCACTCTTCCTGTGTGCAGGAAATAAACCTCCGATCTGCTTCCGATACATTTCTATTCAAAATTCCCTATTAAATTAAATAATGAGCTTCGATTTTTGTGCCGCTCACTTTTTCACTAATACACTTTATAAAATTTAGCAAAATAATAATAATAATAATAAAAACATTATTTAACTTTAAGATTAAAAATAAATCTTTTCCAAGATCTCTCGAAATAATAATAATAATAAAAAAAAACCGAGATAAGATTTAATGTATTTCTGGCTGTGGAATGCATTAAAATAATTGAAAATAAAGAGTACATTCAAAACAAAAAAAATATATATATACGAGTACCGGTATATCAATTAAAATTATGTAAATGCCGCACATTTGCAATTATCTAAAGTAAAATTCGCTGCCGAAAAAAGAAAAAAATGGTTCAGACAATAATACTGATTACAATAATTTACACGGTGGGTCAATAAAAAGTAGCCCACACTTTTATCTTAAATACCTGAGAATTAATCGCACTAAAAATATCTCAACGTACATTACATGGATAAACAGATACGCTGATCAGCCATACTGTTCTTGCTCGGGTTAAAAAAAAAATAGTACGGTAGGCTTACCGCGGAAACGGAAAACACTTTCAGATCGAATGCAAAACTGTCCAAACGGAAAATAAAATAGAAAAAAAAAAAAGAAAAAAATGTGTTCTTGGAAACTTTACACTGCTCCTCCTCGCTTTACATACAGCGAAACCTCTACGCAAGACCACCTCTGTTTGGAAACCACTTCAAATTCGTCCCTCCGAATTTTCCCATGCTACTGCACCTCTAATAGTGGGCCTCCTCTACTACTGTGTGAACTCATTTTAAGTCCCATTTTCAATGGATGTCTATTGTGGCCCAAGAAATTCAAACAAAAAAAATTTTCAAATTAAAAAAATTTTCAAAAAAAAAAAATTTCAAAATAAATTTTCAAAAAAAAATTTCAAAAAAAAAAAATTCAAAAAAAAAAAATTCAAAAAAAAATTTCAAAAAAAATTTTCAAAAAAAAATTTTAAAAAAAAATTTCAAAAAAAAAAAATTCAAAAAAAATTTTCAAAAAATAATTTCAAAAAAAAAAAATTCATAAAAAATTTTCAAAAAAAATTTTCAAAAAAAATTTTCAAACAAAAAGTTTCAAAAAAAAATTTTTAAAAAAAAAAAATTCAAAAAAAATTTTCAAAAAAAAAATCTCAAAAAAAAACTCTCAAAAAAATTTTCAAACAAAAAAATTTAAAAAAAAATTTTCAAATAAAATATTATCAAAAAAAAAAAATTTAAAAATAAATTTAAAAATTTTTTTTTTTTTGGTTGAGCCTTCTGGCCACCCTAGAGGTCTCTATTTAAAGAGCAGTGAGATGGTGCGCAGTGAGAGATGATTTAGTTAGTTGGATTGGAGTGTGCTTCAATAGATACACTTCTAATAGCGGACCACCTCTACTGCAAGACCATTTTAAGTCCCATTTTAAATGGAGGTCTCTATTTGAAGAGCAGTGAGATGTTGCGCAGTGTGATTGCGCAGTGAGAGATGATGACGTAGTGAGTTGTATTGGAGTGTGCTTCAATAGATACACTTGTAATACGCCATTACAATTTATAACAATACAATTCTACTCTAAAGGTCCAAAGACACAACAATTAATATTCTAATAGCGCAAAAATTCTATTTGAAGACCACTTTTAACTGGTCCCAGCGGTGGTCTCCGTTGAAAGGCTTCACTGTAATAAGTATGACTAGTTTATCTGTCTTTAATATTAAGCTATTAACAGTGATAAAATAATTTAGTTGTGTGACGCAAATGTTTTCATCACGCCTTTCGCCCGCCCGTCCATCATAATTACGAATGAGAAGTGGTCTCTGCTAAGGATCTATTAAACGCCACACGCACACAAAATGCATTAAAAGCTACAAAATTCACAACAGTAATAATGTTCCAATTTCATTTTAATTCTCCTTCATAAAACAGAAACTGTAAAAACGGAAAAATATCTTTTGTCATACCGCACGATATTCCGTTTTACGCAAGTTTCCCTGTACATTGTAATAAAATAGTCTCGACATGTTCGTTTATTTACGTCGAACGCGTTTGCATTTATTGCATAATACAAAACTCCAACTACAGTCGCTTTAAAGAGCGAGAATAATAATGGACGAGCAAAAGGAACGAGTCTCAATAAAAGAAATCCATCATTCTGGCGAGGAATACGTGGAAAACCATTAAGATGACCTCCCTCCCTTCCTCAGCGACAAAGAGGAATTAAAAGACAAGGCCAAACTGATTCCATAGAAATGACCTATAGCAACAGGGTTAGAGGTAGCAACCGATCAATGTAATAGGAACCAGTTCGGTTCCACGTTGTTCTACTTCGCGGACGGCGTGTGGAAGCGTCGGTGGTAGCTGGGCTTTTCAACTGCCAACTCCTCCTATCTCTTTCTCTTCCCTCTTATCTCCTATGGGAGACGTTTACTCAAAAGGTGACTAAAGATTTAAAGAGAGAATGTAAGGGAGAGAGAGAGAGTAACTATGGTGAAGTGATGAAAGAAATTTTATTGATCTGCGCCGCCCCATCGCTCTATTGACTTTTGCACCCGCTCAAAACTAAATAGACCCAGAGTAGTACAGTATAGGTTTTTATATAAATACGACTCTGCCGTACAAACTTTTACCTACTATTTTTCTACAGCACCAAAAAAAAAAATATATATATCTTTGTATAAGTACAATTTCTATATACATATCCACAGCAGAGAATACACTTCAAAAAGTACATATACATTTTTTCCTTAGCTTATTTTTCCGACTGCTCTTTTTTTTTCTTTCTCCTTCGTCTTTCTATTGTTCCCCCGTATCGAATTCACGTTACACGTCTCTCGCGAGTGTGCACGCGCCCACCTACATCTATCTATATACACGTATAGCTTCGTTCAATCACCACGAGTAGTGAGTTTATTCGCGCGCGCGCCACTTTCTTTACGAAAAGGACTTCATCTTATCACATTTTGAAGCTCTATCTGTATCTTTACTTAGCCAGTCTACACATTTTCCGCTCTCGTTTTCATCTTCACAACCAGAACATTTCTTTTCTCTATATACGTGTACCTCTATATTAGAAACCTATGAATTTGTATTTTTTTCTCTCAGAGTCCCTTCCCTTATCCATATCACGTCAACCGATACAAAATCCCTTAAATCCCTCTTTTCTTTTTTCTTATATAACTTTCTTTCCTTCCCTCATCCCTTTAATACCTCCTCCCCGCCTACAATTTCCATGAAGAATTTCCTCATCCACATGTAATGGATTTATAATGGACGGAGAAGAAGAAGAAGTCTCGAAGCAAAAACGTCCGGAGCCCCGCAGCAAAATAATAGTTTCGAAATCGACTCCCTCCTCACAATCGGAGCTTGTTGAAGATGAGGAGGAGGAGGAAGTGGAAGATGAGGCTGAAATGAGATAAATGAGATGCGAATTTTTTTTTATATGCGGAAAAAGCAATGAGATTTATCAGAGGGTAGAACGACGAGCATATTATTATATAATAGGCTGCAGTCGTATTTTAGCATTTTTACCTAACGCTGATTCCTTCTCGCGGTGCACTTGAGCACGCGCCATCCTCATTGATCAGCGTGATAAATTCATTCAAAATAGAAAGACGTAGATGAGGTTTCTTTCACTGGAAGCGTATGGCTAAAGGTTTGGTTTTGGGTAAATTAGGTGTGTAGGGAAATATGGCAAACGACGCACTAAATAAAATGGAGCTTTCTCCTTTAAAATTTTCAACCAACGATGAATATTTTCGTCTCTGGCCACACCACAAACTCTTACATTTGGAACTTTCGGAAGAACGCAAAACGTGATATTCTCATTTTTCTTTTTAAATAAAATATAGTACATAAAGGAAAAAAAAAAACTTAAATAAATTCTACGTATAAAATTTCACGCGCCAGCACATGCGCAGAACAGAATAAATAAGTCTTCCGTTAGCATACAGTGCTTGAATTACACGTTTTATCCACATAAAAAAACACAGTTCAAGTTTGCTGAGCTTAATACGCATTCGAACTACTATTGTATTGGAAAAACTATTGCATTCTTCGATGCAATTAATAACAGTATCTAAACAAAAACTAAAATTTGACTTTTACCAGATGTTTGGAATTCCAACAAAAAAAAAAGGTGTTCTAAAAGTCAATTTTTTGTTTCGTCCAAAACCCAATTCGTAAATTAAACACAGTAAAATTCGATTAGAACGACCTGGAAGGGGAGCGCGTAATTGAAAGAGTGGAAATAAAATAAGCTGAAAGTGCCATTATCCAAAAATTGGATTTTTTTCCCCTCGTTAAAATGATTGTATGTAGTGTGGCCTATAATTGCTAAAAATAACGGAAGTGCTATATGTTATAATTCGACGCATAAATTTGCTCGTGAAATGATTGTCCAAGTGTCACTTTTACAGCTCTCCAAAACACATTTTTAATTTCAATTTTTTAAAACTTTTTTTTTTTTAATATTTCATTAAAAAAGTATTCAGTTTTTAAGAACAATTGCTTTTGATACAATTCTAAAAACAATAAACATCAAAAAAAAAAGGCGTAATGGAATGTTATTAATCAAAACAATTTTCATCAACTAGAAAACCTGATTAACTTGAAATTTGCTTTTTGGTACTTTCAGCCTTATTTTATTTCCGCTCTTTTAATTTATGACGTTACATCCGAGTAACCCTCCTATCCGTACAAAACATTTCACCGACTTTGTGCACTAATAAAATCGCATTAAATTGCGGTGTGGTCTCCCGAAACCGCTAATTCAATTTGTAAATAAATTCCAAAAACAACAACTGTGGCTGTTGACCAAATTACAATTGCTAATTGAGCTCTTTTTTCCCCCCCTCTCTCTCTCTCTCTCTGAAAATGGTAATAATACAAGTACGGTATGAGACTAGTAAACGTAGTAGAAGAAAAACAGCAGTAGCTGAACACAAATGGCGCTTTCACTACTACAATAAAAATACATTAACTCAGCAAATTTCTACGGTAGTAGCGCTAAAAGTAACCTTCTCCCAAACAACAAAAATATATATATCCTCCAGCTAAGAAATAAATAGAGAAAAAAAAAAAACCCCACAAGAAATATACAGTATCAACGCGTCAAGATTTCTATCTTTAGCTCCCGGTTTGTTTTGAACCCTGAAACAAGAAACAAAAAAAAAGTGGAGAGATCTCTCGCGCAAGTGCAACAGCTGAAGATGATTCGTATAGTAATTGAAGAGTTAACGCCCCCTACTGCATCTAAGCACAACCTTAAATAACTAAAAAGATTATAAATAAAAATAAAATAATAAAAAATTCAAACGCTGTTTAACCCTTACAAACTTTTACTTTTCCAAACCCAGCCGTAAAAAGCTGCATTTTCAAACAAAAAAATAACAAAAAAAAAAATTGCGCCATTTCCATTACGCATGCGTAATCCGACTGTTCCAGAAGATTAAATACTGTACTTTTTTTTTTTTTTTTTTGCTTGGGATAAAATGGTAATAATCCTCGGTGGAGAAAAGCGGGTTAGCTGGGTGGGTATAGCAACGGCTGGCGGGTGGCGAGCGGATGAGTAGCTGATAATCCCGAGTTTTACATCCGACTCAACTTCCATTCCAACACATAGCTCCATTATAAGAGAAGAAAAAAAAAAAGGTAAGGCTTAGACGATGAGCGGCACAAGCGCATCAAACCCTGAGACTCATGCAACCAATGCAGGCAGGCAGCATCCGAAAAGGCTTTTTTATACATCGTTTAAATAGAAACATTTATTACAGGGTGTTTTTGAACTCGTAGTACAAACTCAAACTGCTGTTAGAGTAAACTAAAATAAACATTTGGAACCTAAGAGTCCAAACTTAAAAGAAAATCCAAAATGCTGCCCCTCGATAATCGCGTTGAGTTAAGCGTAACTCCACTGCGCCGCATAGCAGCAGGAGACATTGCGGTACAGCTCGCTAACTCGATCTCTTAGCGTTATTCAGGGGCAGCATATTTGGAGTCGGTAATAAAATAATGTAAAATGCGATGAGTAAATCTATTAATCTAGATTAAGAATTCAACGCGTAAACAAACTTACAAATATAAAACTGGATTTATCGACCACTTTTAAAGTTTTAAAGCGGATGTCGAAAATTAAAATTTTTTATCGCGTTAAATTATTAAAATTATAAATTAATTATCCTAGTTTTACATAATAAATCATTATTATTTACACTAATCTGCACATTGCGATGTTTTCCGCTTTCTGTAGTTTTTTTTTTTAATGGATATTTTTTTAAATAAAAGATTTTCGCATTATAATCCGCCATCGTTTTAAAAATCCTATTTTTTTTTAAATAGATAAAAATTTATTAATGTATTTAGCGATTGGTAACGTAGCAACGTTCAACTCGAATATTTCCTAAACACAGTACAAATTCGGTGTTGAAAAACCCAGTTTTAATTTTGATCCCGCGTTTAATTATCAAAACAGAGCATTTTTAACTGCCATTAATAGGAAAAAACGAGGCAGTTCCAAATTTTAAACGTGTAGGTAGGCCTACCATTTGGACCCTGCATTTAAAGGAACCACAAATTTACGCCTAAATTTCAATCATCCGGCATCACCTTATCTGCTTATTGCAGCGAAGAAGAGCTTCAGTCTTTTCACCTTTTAACCCACGTGAAAAATATTATTGTCTACCGTATATTACTTCGAGGAAGAACACAAAAATAATAATTTCAAACAGTCTCGCAAATTAGACAAAAATCGCTACAATACAAAGACAATAATAATAATAATAAAAAAATCAATAAAAATCCATTACAAAAATTAATATTTTTTTTTGTTTACGTCTAAAGTAAAAGATGGTAACCATCAGAACTGACATTAAACAATTCCATACAATGTTGAACGTGGTAAAAGAGTTATTTACGCGGTAGTCCAACGAAAGGTAAGCCTAACATTTTTCTCGTACAATATTTAAGGAATTTAAACCCAGCTTCAAACGTAACACTACCAATACGCTTGAATAGATAGAAAGATACGAGTCAACTTCATCATTCCACCACTACAAAGTTTACGAGTCATAAAATTTAATATATTATCGTCTGCTTTTTTGAGCATAAAATAAAAAACCTCTGAAATCAGGATTAATAATAATTCTCAGCCATTACAGATACAATATTGGCTTACTTTTTATTGAACCACCGTGTACACTGTATATACGATTGAGGTTACTCATTAGCTTATTGATAATATGTTTTGTATCCTTCTTGAAATAAATACTTTTCGACAGATGAAAAACCTTTTATTTTCTTTAAAAAAAAAAAAAGAAGGTGGCGGCGGTACAGATGTTGAAATAAATCCACATTCATCTGCGGTGTAAAAAGAGAAAAAAGAAGGCGGAGGAGGAGGAGGGAGCACTCTGGTGTTAATTGCCTTTTCCAACTCATAACACAACTGCGTCTTTCTTTCGCAGCAGATAATTCACGCTTTCGCAAACCTAAGTCAGCGTTATCGCCGCAAAACTTACTTCTCACTCCGAGAGAGAAAAAAAAAAAAAACGTAAATGAACGTCAGTCTAATCTACGATAATACTGCAACTTTAAAAAAGTTCCAAAGGCGACATCTGCTGCTCCCTCCCTCCCTCCATATACCTTTTACAATTGTCTAAAGGCTTTTAATTTTCCTCATTAACATCTTCTTCCTCATATCTCTCGCTATTTTCTTTCTAATTAAACATCTCTCGCGCACTATTTGCTAAGGAAAAACAAAAATAGGCAAATAGTTTCGAGTGTTAAAAAGATTTGTAGAATAATAATAATAATAATAAAAACACGCGTCTCCGGAGATCGCGTCAACATCTCCCATTCAAACAGCTACGCTCCTCCTCTGCTCAAACTCCTCCGTGAAAAAAAAAAAAAATCTAATATAAATTGAAATTCATTAGGCGCCGAGATACACTGGGAGATGATGAAAAGGGCGTGTAATTCGATTGAAGAAAAAGCAGCTGACAGTCAGTGGGTGAAATTTATAAACCTAAAAACTGATACTATTTAGTATATGGAGTAGCATTTATCTCCTGGCACATTTTCATTAAATAAATGTAATAACTCGCGTTTGAAAGAATTTGCTGACGGAAAACACAGCCCCAGCTTCTTTCTCAGGGCACCCAAAATGAGATAATAATAATAAATAAAAAAAAAAAAAAAAAAAAATGGGAGTTGAATGACTTCCGTTCGAATTCATAAATAATATTAAAATAGGTTATTTTTATAGATGTCGAGTGCGAGTTTTTTGATGAAAATCTAACGCACATGCACACAATAAAACCAAGCTATGATTATAATCACAGCCAACAGATTCCATCTGCAACACCAGCCCCCTCCCCATCCATCCCTCATGCATCCCTTTCAAATGCCTTTGATTAGCTCCCGGAACCACACATTTCGGCCTCAAACACTCCATTCGCTTTCTTCTTCTTTTGACATTTACTTTCAAAAATAGATACATCGCTGTACTTTTTGAATACAAAATACGTAATGCTAAATTAAAATTATTATTGCCGGATAAAGTTGTTTCGGGTTCCTGCTATCAACTATTATTATGCGAGTAAAATATGGCGTCCGGAAGAAAAAATAATAATTTTTGAGGCTCACCCTTCTCCCTCCACACACTGCATAGGCCTACAATTATTATTAGTTTGGGAAATTGGAAAATTTTAGCATTGTTTTGTTTTTAGTAGCACATTCTGCGTTTGTAATAGAAAGAAGGAAAATTAAATACCGAACTTGCGAAGCGCGACGTTTTTTTTTTTTAAAGAAAATTAACCAACTTTCCCAATATTTTTTAAGAGAAAATGCCGTTTTGCCTAGAAAATGAGGTTTGCCTAATTCAGCGACCGGCTAAATTATATTTTAATCATTAAAACCTAAAATTATTTATTCAAAATTAAAATTATTGATTAAAATTCAAAATTATTGATTCAAAACTGGAAATTATTAATTCAAAACTGGAAATTATTGATTCAAAACTGGAAATTATTGATTGGAACTGAAAATTATTGCTTAAAAATTAAAATTGATTCAAAATTAAAATTATGGATTAAAACTCAAAATTATTGATTAGCAAATTCAATAACTTGATTTAAAAAAAAATATATACAGTATCTATTACAATTTCCACTCAAAAACAGATCTATTACCGGTAATTAAAAATAATATCGTATTAATTTCGTTTTAATTTAACTAAAATATTTACCCAATTAATATCATTAGAGCAATTATTATTTTGGATTTGACTTAACCGCTTTTTGCGTGTGAAGGGAATGAGGGAGGGAGAGAGGGAGGGAGCGGTTGTTGTCCTCCGCATACGCAGCTCTAAACATAGCCCCAAAGCCAAAACTTCACCTGGATATACATGTACATGTAGGTCAAAAGCTGAAATCCCTAGAAGCAATCCCCGGATATTTTGGCAATTATCCCGGGTTGAGATTGGAAACAGCGCAAACATTTATAGAATCTCCTCTTTAAAAAAAGCTGAAGCGTTCACCGTGAAATTCACGTAGAAAAAAAAAAAACATTCAATTACAAACTTTCCACTCTTAACAACAACAACAACAACAAACAGTATGGGAAGCCACTTGAGCGCGAACTACGTGAGTGGAGCAATAACGAAATTTTAAGTCCAAACACCTCTCGTGACGTCATTTCGAGCCAATATTAAGTGGAGTACGACAAATTGCACTTCCACCTACAGCACGTGTGTACATCGCAATCTCCAGCCCAGAGTATCAGACCCACCATTCACCGCTAGGACCCGCTTTTCTCAATAAAATAAATGGGAAAATTTTGATCATTTTTCTAAACAATTTGTTCATTTTCATAAAAAATTTCTTTAAAAAAAGGTCTTCTTCGTCTTCTTAAAAATATTTTAATTTTCCTTAAAAACTTGTAAATTTTCCTTAAAAACTTGTAAGTTTTCCTTAAAAACTTGTAAATTTTCCTTAAAAACTTGTAAATTTTCCTTAAAAACTTGTAAAATTTTCCTACAAAAGAGTATCCAATTTTCTTAGAACATTAAATTTTTTGTTTCCGTTCCACAAAGTTGATCTTTGTGAGCCAATACTTTTTGTGTAAGGGCCTCAAGAAAGCTTAATCCGGGCCTGGACCCATACGCCGATGAAACGTTTAAAAACGTAGCTTTGAGTATTAGTAGCCCGACACAACACAACACAAACTGTTCCATCTTTTTTTTTGGTTTAATGACGCTATTATCCTCTCGCATGCAATTATCCATTTTCACGCAGCACAGCCTAATGAAATCCGAGAAAAAGAAAAACATATAATATAAGAGAAAGAAAATATTTTTCGATACGGAAATGAAAACACTCGGAATAAAAAATAAATAAAAAAAAAAAAGGAATTTTTTATTCCGCTCGTAAAATAAAACAAAAAAAGAAAAAGAAGAGCGGATATACTTATTTCCACGAGGAGGAGTCTATAATACAGTACATGTACTACTGTAGTAGGAACCCCACCCCATACACCACCCCGAGCCAAATCAAGAAAAATGTCCTTTTACTGTCTCGTCGAGGGGCTCGGAGAAAGAGCCATAAGATCCATTAAGCATATTAAAAAGGCGCCGCGGCATCAAAAACCTCATTCAAATTCATCGTTCGCCGTTTGGAGCGCAACCATCAAAACGGATCATTTGTCCTTTTACACCAATCAAATTTTTAGCAGACGTTTGTCTTTAAAAATAAAAAAAACCCTTTTTTTGAAAATAAATTTGAATTTTTTTTTTCTTTAATAAATATCCTTCTTGTATAACTTCATCATTTATTGCACTTTCAATATTAAATTCTGAATTTGCAAAATTTATTTTTTTTAAAAAAAAAAAATAGTTTGAAAATAGCAAACAAAGCTTTTGTTTTTTACTTATTTTTATCCCTTGACAACAATAAATCACAATATAAGATGAAGATACTGCATAATATACATTTTGTTTTGTTTTCGTTAACCTCATTGTGTTATACAAATTTAGTTAAAACGACTAACATCCAAAATCATTCCTCAAAAACAAAAAAAAAATGAATATTGCCCGAAGATTTCAATCGACTTTTTATTTTTAATAATACACAACAATAAAAAAAAATGCATTCAATATAATGTCATGCATTTTAATTGCATCGTGTGCGTAGACGGAAGAAAATCCAATTCAAAAATTTTAATCACTTCAAAATAAAATAAAATGCGATTTTTTTTTTCTCTCTGTCTGTAAATTAAAGTAGGACGCGACGAAATATTGATTGCATACTTCAAACTTCACTTTTTTTTCTCAAACGTACTGAGAATAAAATAATACTAAATTTGATAATAAAAAATTTTAAAAAAATGCTGTCTATCTTTTCAATGAATTTTCATTTATTTGTATCGCGATACAAAAATTAAAAGTATGCACAATTATTTTAATTGTCTGCCTACAATTCATTTCCGCTTTACAAAAATATAAGATTTCGATTCATCTTCACATTTAAATCTGGTGCTCTTGCTCAAAAAGAAGTTCAAAATGCTCTTTCAAAAGACTAGAAAATGCAGAAAATATCTAATTATTGCAAGACCACCTCCGTTTCGAGACCACTTCAAATTCGTCCATCACATTTTCCCATGTTAATGCGCCTCGAATAGTGGACCACCTCCACTGCAAGACCATTTTAAGTCTCATTTTCAACGGAGGTCTCTATTTGAAGAGCAGTGAGATGTTGCGCAGTGAGAGATGATGATGTAGTGAGTTGGATTGGAGTGTGCTTCAATAGATACACCTCTAATAGTGGACCACCTCTACTATAAGACCATTTTAAGTCCCATTATCAACGGAGGTCTCTATTTGAAGAGCAGTGAGATGTTGCGCAGTAGCATTGCGCAGTGAGAGATGATGATGTAGTGAGTTGTATTGGAGTGTGCTTCAATAGATACACCTCTAATAGTGGACCACCTCTACTACGAGACCATTTTAAGTCCTAATATCAGTGGAGGTCTCTATTTGAAGAGCAGTGAGATGGTGCGCAGTAGTATTGCGCAGTGAGAGATGATGACGTAGTGAGTTGTATTGGAGTGTGCTTCAATAGATACACCTCTAATAGTGGACCACCTCTACTACGAGACCATTTTAAGTCCTAATATCAGTGGAGGTCTCTATTTGAAGAGCAGTGAGATGGTGCGCAGTAGCGTTGCGCAGTGAGAGATGATGACGTAGTGAGTTGTATTGGAGTGTGCTTCAATAGATACACTTCTAATACGCCATTACAATTTATAACAATACAATTCTACTCGAAAGGTCAAAAGACACAACAATTAACATTTTAATAGCATAAAAACAATCATTTTTTTTTAATTAAAAAAATTCTATTGAAAGACCACTTTTAGTCTGTCCCAGCGATAGTCTCGAAGTAGAAGTTATGCTACATAACTTAAAATACAAGTGTAAAATTAATTTAGCTCTAAAAACTCAAACTTTTTGTTTCTTAATTTGCGCAGTTTCATAAAATTTGTACAAATTAAGTACAGTAAGTATACAACTTTTAACTCCTTCAATATTATTATTGTTAATAGAAAAAACTCGCTCAATAATAACTTCATTATTTTTATCAAAAAAAAAAAAAATAAAATAAAAGAAAACAAAAACAAACATAGAAACAAAATAAAAGCGTACTCTACAATACTAATTTATAATTAAAAAAATTTAAATAAAAAAAAAATCAATTCGGCTTTTTTTAAAAAAAAAAATTCACACCAGAAATTATAATAATGAATTTGTTTCTTTTTTAACAACAACATGTTTTTTTTTAAAAAAACTAATCATTTTATCGAATTTCTAGACGTCAACTCATAAATATAGCTGTAAAATATATTTGAATAAGCAAAGTAGGAACGCCTTGAAAATCCAATCAACTAATCTCAAATCGTTACAACAACAACAACAACAAAAAATAAAAAAATATTATAAAACAATTGCTTCGAATAGTTGTGAAAAAAAATTAATTATTAGTTGTTAGAAAAATGAGCCATAAATATTAAAGTTATTGAAGTTTGAAGGAAGATAAAGCTATTATCGTAAACCTGTTTCAAAGTCGGCTATAAATTCCTAATATTAGTGTAAATAACTTCCCTCTCTCTCTCACCCTTTCACTCTCTCATAACTCTTTCCGGCGATGACGTAGGCGAAGTAATAATGTTCTCAATTAGGTTGGGGAATTTACGATCCGCCGTAAAACGTAAAACGAAGGCGGAGAGAGATCAATTGATTTAACTAATCTAAGCCTAAACCAATTTCCAATCATTTGAATCGCACTCGTCCTACTTTCAAGAGACGCGCCCGGCCTTATCACACGGAATGACCTTTAACCTACATCCGAATGTGCATTTGACCATCATCAACGCAACGCTTTTAATTACACCAATCGTCAACCAACTTTCCACGTTGATTAACGCACATAAAATAATAATTGCGGGCTTAATCTACATAATTATTATTATTATTATAAAAATAAGTTCGATAATAATTAATTAAAATCTAAAGATAATAATACTAGTTGGAAGGGATTTTTTCAGGTTAAAACTTAAATTTAGGAAGTAGATTTTGAGGTTAAAACTCAGCCGAATTCTCTCTCTCTCTCTCTGTCGGTATAATAGATGGGAGAAATAGAGTACATTACACTATTTTAAGATTTGGGATTGGTAGACTTATTTTTATCCCAAGAATACGAAACAATTTCTTTTTTAAACTTTGTGCATACATCGAATTCGTTCTACATTATTTTGCCAAAAGAACAAAAAAAAATAAATACAGTAAATAAAATAAAAATAATGACAATTATTGTAAAATCTGTACAGTATTAGAATGAAAACAAACGATGACTGTGAAAACAATGCAATTTAAATGTACTCACTCATCCAATTTGCCTTTTCATAATTATTATTATTCCATTACGGTAATGTAAAAAAAAAAAAAAAAATTTAAATTAATACGGTTAAACTTGGATATAACGTCATTTTCCGAGAATCCAGTCGTAATTTATCGTGTATTTTATCGAGACAAAAAAAATACGTTAACCTCGGCTATAGCGTCATGTAAAATCATCATATTTAATTTCCTTGGTTTTTACTTCCGATGACTCACTTCGATAACGTTATAACCAAGTTTTACCCAACTTCAATACACGTATAATAATAAATGCACTTCTAATCAAATGCGAATGGCATCTTTTACGTAATTACTTTCGCCTAATTATGAATTATTATACATTTCGTTCACAGAGTATAAAAACATTTTTAAAATAATTTACGGAATAATCTTTTTAATACTAAAAATCCAATAAAAAAAAATTTATCAAAAAAGAAGTGGTTTGTGAAAAACATTTTCTTCGCCCTCAAATCCCTTCTCTCTCCCGGTAACAAAAATTCCTCCAAAAATCGAAGCTTTTATCCAACCAAAACTTGGAAATGTCCGCATCCAAATTCTTTATTCGCTAAACCGATTCACATTTCTTCGATATTTTTTTTTATATTATTTTTTTATCCGTAATAAAAAGAAGTTGGAAGAATCAAATATCTCCTTGAAAAAGCCTCCAGACAGCTGACGTAAGCTAATGCCCCACGCATCAACCCCTCTTTTCACATCGCCCACCTCGGCGGTGGTTAACCCCCCCCCTTGCCCCCCCTTATCTTTTTAATTAACCGCACGATGACGTCTTATCAATCCTTAAACCTCGGGATCTATTAGTCTGTCTTTTATCATTCCAACACTAACAGAAATCTTAAGTTCATAAGGAAAAAAAAAGTCCCTTAAGAGAGATCCCCCGCTAACTACCCCCGCCCCTCCCGCCCCCCCCCCCCCCCACACCGCACAACCCGTAGACAATTTCATTTCGACGACGACGTTTTATTTCAAGGTGGAAGCAAATGGAGTATGGCGCGTGACCTGAGTGTTCAATCGCTTTTCATCCCTCACCCACTCTCTCTCGCTCAACCGTACGACCGAGTGGGTGTGTATATACATAGAGAGAGAGATAGGAATCCGCAAGAAAAACAGCATCAAATCGTTTGGTGCGCAAACTCCCCCCCCCCCCAGCACAGCAGCCCCCCCTCGCGTGTACGTGCCATACAAAAGCATTCAGTAGGCATAGGTGGGGGAAGGGTAGGTAGGACCCCCCGAACCCCCTACTCTTCTTTTTTCCGCTTCACTTATCACATATATTTTTCCTACATTTGAGAACGTTTCTATTTCGATATTTTTATTTCTCTCTCGTCCTTTATACCTCATCCATCTATCTATCCCGACATTTTTTTTTCTTCCACCCTCTCCAACAGAGATGGAGTGAATGTGAAAGAAGAAAAAAAAATTTGTCTTTATATTTCGATATATTATTTTGAAATCTGTAGATAGATAGCGAGAGAGATGAAGAGAGAGAGAGAGAGAAATTCAAAGCTATAACCAGCACCACTCTTGTTCGGTTGAACGTCACTCGTTTCGTAGTAGTTACGATATATCCACACACACACACAAAAAAAATAAGAAAGAATAAGAAAGAAATCGATTTCTCAAAGATTCTCGGCATCACATTCCATCCTTTTTTCTCTCTCCATCTCCATCCTTCTGCCTCTCCATCTCCATCCTTCTGTCTTTCCATCTCCTTCCCCTAAATACTTCATCAAAAATGGCGTTCAACTCTTATTAAACGTTTTCTTTCGCTTATGTTTTTTTTTTTTATTTTTTTATTTTAAATCCTTCTTCTTCATCATCCGGTAAATACATTTTCTAAAATTGACTTCTTTAAAAATCTAAAACTGATACGGTGGTAGAGAGAAGGGGGAAGGGTGGGAAGGTTGGTGGTGGCAGCAGTTGCACTGCGAGTCCAATAATAAAATATACGTGTACACTCCATTAACCATTTCAATTTTTTTTTTTTTTTTTTATTTTATTTTATTATTTAAGCCGCTTAAATGTAATAACGCAAGCGTAAGAAATGCGAAATAAAAACTTTTATCCCAGATTTCGATATTATATACATCCGGAATAGACCCAGAGAGAGATAAGAAAATATCGGAAAAAAAGAAAATGATCAACTTTTCTTTTCTTCGTCGTTTTTGCTTCTCTTTTAATGTACCGAACGACGTATTATCGTTATCGATCAACCAAATCATCTTCCTCTTCAATGACTATGAATTACCAATAAATAGTAAACAGAAGAGAATCAAAAATAAAAAAATAAAAAGTTTGATGAAACCGCTTTCAATCAAAAACAAACTTATTTCAATCATTTCGATGTATCTCGTAGACTGTTATCGCAGCGTGCGATTTAATAACATCCTCAATTAAGACAATAACATTCGTCCTGGCTGTGGGAAATAGGAGATCGAACGTTAATCTTTTCTCCATTTAAAAATCAATTGTCGTATTGTAAATGCATCTCGCTCCATTATTTCACACACCACGTTGAATGAGGAATTGGGTTACAGCGTTTAACGACTCCCAACATCCATCAAACTACTTCCTCTTCTCTTCTTTCACATGATCTACATCCAAAGTATAAATATCAATGTCAAGGTCTCGGACCCATCAACTTTAATACTTCCGAGTTTAAAGATTGAAAATCTAATTATTGCTTTTTAACGCTGCTTCTACCCACCTCCAATTATCAATCGAAAATCCGATTTTGAGAAATTAATGGAACGCCCAAACGTATTATAAAGATGTAAAAATCAAAATAATGTGATCACAAATTAAAATTCTTTTTTTTTTTAATTTTAATTAAGAGAAACAGAATGCGATTTTTTAAAGCGTGTAATTAGTAATTATTGTTATGAAGGTTACAAAATAATTAACGCTAATCTATGTAAATAGCAGTAGTTTAATCTACACTATGCAAATTTAATGTTAAAAGATAAAAATGTAACGTTTGCTCAGTTAAAAGTATTAGAGAGAGAGTTTGCGGTTAAAGCATTTTTTTTTCTTCCTACGCTTATGACGTCATTACAATTAAAAGTGTATTAAAAAAATACAAACGCAATAAATTTTTTTCATAAAAAGTTTTCGCTTCTGACGTCATTACAATTTTAAAAATAATCGTTTCATTTTAACTGATAAATAATAAATTTCAAATTCTGACGTCATAAAAATAAGAGTTAAGCAAAAAAAAAAAAAAAGCTTAACCGTAAATTCTTCTATTATCTAACGAATAAACCACTAGAATTATTATTTTAATTAATTCCATCTAATCTGCCACCGTTAAATAATAAAATTACCCTAATTACGCCTAATCAACAATATACAGTATATTAAAAAAAAAAAAGTAGATTTAATTATATAAAGTGCGTGCAATATTATATGTAAAATACGAGTATAATAACTAATATAACCAGTAAAATAATTTTTGACTAAATAAGCCCCCCCCCCCCCCTCCCCCGCCTCCTCCCCCAGCTTCGTCTGCGCAATTTTAAAGAGCTACCGTAGAATCTATTATCTACCGCACATAACTTTTAACAATTGTTAGATGTCTATTTGCGCAGACTGTCTCAAGCACACAATAACAATTTAGAAAATGACATTTGCATTAGATAAAATTATAATAAAGGAAAAATTCAAAAAGAAAAAAATAGTCCACCTATTGTTCTGATAAAATATACTAATCATAACGCCAATGGAATAATTTCTCTTTAAATTTAAAGAATTTCACGGTAAAAGCCGATAATAATAATTATTTGTTTGAATGATGGTAACGCATTTTCGTAGAAGCGAAACAATAAATTTCATAATTTTATATCCGCGCGCGCATAAATTATGTACCGGTATAAGATTAGTCAATAGACGTGATTTTTTCCTATCATTTTGCCCCAGCAGTTGTGACGTCACTAAGGAACACTCGAAAGACGCTATAAGAGATTTAGCAAACTAAATGGGATTTGCGAGCGGCGTGAAATTTCGTCTGCATAATAATATTCTAAAACCTCTCATTTCGGATCCATGAGAGAGAGAGAGACACGTGTTAACTAATGCCTCTTAAACTCCCTGGAGTGGTCTACAAATCCATTACGCGATCATCGCATAATTATTCCCCAATAATCTCGGAGTCTGTAAACTCGCTGCAGAGGATAGCAGAAGAGATAGATAGATAGAGAAAGAGAGAGAGAGTTTTTAATGTATTTGGGGAAATCGTCATTTAACCGGATCGTAAAGCACGTCGAATAATCAATACTGTCGTTTTACAATCGCCGCCCACTCGCTAAACGTCAATGAGTGTCCACCAGCCACCAACGTTCCATTTGGAAATCAATCCTCAGGCCATAGTTCACAATAATTAAGTCTCTCTTTTTAGGCTTATCTCCCTCCACCAAAAACACAGATAAAAATGAATTATTCAAAAGGGAGAACCGAAAAAAAGCCCTTTCGTATATGTCGTCATCCAACTAATTGATATTTCGTCACCTTCCTCATCACTCTCTCTCTCTCTCTATCACTCGCTCGCTACTGGCTTCGGGTTAATAAAAATTCGTTACTTCCGCTTCCGACTCTCCTTCGCCTTACAACATTAGGAGAAAAAGAAAAAAAAAAAGCTCCTTCAAAATTAGAGGCTATTGAATACGACCGAATTATACGCTCGATCAGAGACACCACGCCCAAAAATAAGTCAGAAAACCAACCAATTCGCCCAAATTCTTGGATTCACACACCTAATTCGTTCTCTAAAAAGTACACGTACCAGCAAAAAATCAAAAAAAAAAAAAAAAAAATAGGATTTATAAACAATTAATAAGAGCCAAAATAATAATATAATTATAAAAATAAGCAAAAAAATTAGAATTAATTTTTCCGTTCTTACAGGTTTTCGTCTCATACAGAATCCGCCTTAAACATGTTTCACCTGTACATGTATAATTTTATGAAATTCAATCTTCTTTTCCTAATTAACGTTTTTGCCCGTTCATACAGGTTTTCGCCTTCTACAGGGTCCGACTTAAACAGGTTTTACTGTATATGAATTATTCCAATTCTATTTTCCTTCATTCATTTTTATGTCCGTTCACGCAGGTTTTAGTCTTCTACAGAGTCCGACTTAAACAGGTTTTACTGTGTATGAATTTCAATTGTGTTTTCCTAATTAACTTTTTTCTCCGTTCTCGCAGGTTTTCCTCTTATACAGGGTCAACCTTAAACAGGTTTGAGTGTGTATCAATTTTAAATGTGTTCTAATTAACTTTTTTCTCCGTTCTTGCAGGTTTTCGTCTTTTACAGGATCCGACTTAAACAGGTTTTACTGTGTATGAATTCCAATTTAATTTTCCTAATTAATTTTTATGCCCGTTCTTACAGGTTTTCGACCATATACAGGGTCCGCCTTAAACAGGTTTTACTGTGTATGAATTTTAAATGTGTTTTCTTAATTAACTTTTTTCTCCGTTCTCGCAGGTTTTCCTCTTATACAGGGTCCGACTTAAACAGGTTTTACTGTGTATGAATTTCAATTTTATTTTTATAATTACATATAACTTTTATTCCCGTTCTTACAGGTTTTTTGCCTTATACAAGGCCCGATTTAAACAGGTTTTAACTGTATATTACAGTATTTTCAACTTCATTTCAATAATAAATAGATTACGAAATCACAGCATCAACTTGAACGAATCAAAGTCAAATGCAAATCAATAGTCAGTTACTATTCAATTGAAAAACACGGGCTCAATTGAATCGGGGGCTTGTTCGAAAACGAAAATTGATCCGAAATCGATCTCAAATGATCGCGCACACAGGCAGCGTTGACCGCATTCTCACTCGGAATTCATATCACGCCGAGCAAAGAAAAATAAAATAAAATAAATCGTCAACGTCTCTCCCCCAGAAAAACATTTATTTCCTGTATCGGTTACGTGATATTTTATTATCTCCTCCGCAGTTTCGCGCTTTTCCAATAAAACTAAAAAATAAGTACACTTCAACCGAGAGAAAAAATGAGAATTTCTCCTCCACCCAACACCTATCATCGTTTAAAGGCGAGATCGTAACTCACCTCTATCTACATGTACATTGCTCTACCATCGACGCATAAAAATGATGATCAACAGCGAAGAAGAAGAAGATAAGAAATGCGGAGATCGAGTCCATTAAGACTTCTTTCCATTATCATTAGAAATGGAAATTGATCGGCAAGTGCGCCCTCTACATGTACTGCGTGCGGGGGGGGGCTTCAACAATAGTTTTTGGCGCTGGAATGCGCGGAATGTTAGAATATTTCATACGTACTAAACACATCCGCACAAATAACTGCCTCCGCAAATATATCAATACAAGCAAAGGTGGTTGACATTTATGCAAATTAATGCTCATTTCAAATATGGAAAGCTGCGTGGAAAATTTTTTTTTTTTAAAAAAAAAATGCTTAGAATAAAGAGAAAAAAAAATATTTTTGAGAAGAAAAAAAAACGAAAAAAAAAAACCGAGCATCTCATCGAGGCTATAGATAGAATTTACATGGTGTCCGCAAAAAAACCGAACCCAACTGAATTCGTATTAAATCCTTTTTAATAATGTAAATATTTTAATGACACGTAGAAAACTGCACTTTAATCACATTTTTAACATTTAATTGTTCTATTCTGCGTTTCAAATATCCACTTCCGGCCTCAACACGAGCATCATACCCACTCACTACGGCTCTGTTCTCATTCCAGCAGCATCCAATTCGTCCCATATGGTTGTATCATTCGTTGGCTTCAACGTCTGCTCTTCTTTTCTCGTAAACCTTTTCTTGCATCGCACCCCATATTTTGTACTATACACTTAATTTAAATATAGAATATTGAAGAAGTGCATCAACGTATGATGCAGACATGAGACGAACTCGATTAAGCCGGAATCAACGCAATATAACATAGTGAGTGGGTATAATGCTTGTGTTGAGACCGGAAGAGGATATTTAGCACACAGAATATAACAATTAAATATTAAAAAAGTGATTAAAAGTAAAGTTTTTTCATGTGTCATTGAATCATTCAAATATTTCCATTATGAAAACAATTTAAATAGGTACGATTTTTTCCCGGACACCGTGTACGTTGAACGGGGATGACGAACGGAACGGGGATGAACAAACTTTTTTTTTTTTTTTGTATATTTCTCAGCTATTAATTTCAATTTTACGTCGTTTATTCCTGGGATTTTTGTCGTAAAAACGTGACTGGCATTTAACATCTAATACATCTCCAACCACATGAGTACCACGAGCACCATCAGCAACAGCAGCAGCAGCAATATGCAGAGTAAAGTAGAGTTTACTCCGCTTATGACACACATCTTCTTCATAAATACATAACAAATTTCTGTTGGAAAGTATCGCCACTAACAAATTCTTCTTATTTTTTAAAGGAGAGAGAGAGAGAGAAAAAAGTAGTTAAGTGGCAATTTCCATCAATTTTGTTCTTTTAAAGCTGCGCGTGATTTTTTTTATCGCTTTCTCCTCCTCTGCTCTCGGAATCTACAACAACCAACACCGTTTCTCTCTCCGCTCCCCCCAAGTGAATTACATGTCTTTACATTAAAATCTCATTAGTGTTGAACTCGTGAAAGAAGTGAATGTTGATTTTATATCCTCGTTTTCCACTCATCTCTCTCGATGCAATTTTCAAATCCCACCCAAAAAAAAAATATATATATATATTTGGTGATAATGATCGATAAAACAAACAATAACAATTATTACGCTTATTCGCAGTATGTTATTTGACGAGTGTAATTTACGTCCTAATTATGAAGATACGCCTCATCCATGTTCTTCGATCAATAGTATTTTTTAAAAAAAAACAAATCATAAAGCGATTTACGAGAGAGATGGATATGGTCCTTATGGATAAGGATGGGTTCGCTATGTGTTCCATTTGGATCGATTCCAATTGGCACTCGCACCAGGTGATCCCGGATGAAGTTCTTTGACTTTACCCACAAAATATACACTCGAAATAGCTGCGAAACAAACGCAGCTTCTTGTTTCTCCAAATTAGACATTTTTAAAAAAAAAAAAAAAAAGCTGTTTAGAGTAATTTACGTTCGCATTGAAAAGCTAAAACTAATCAATCACAACGCCAAATAACACACAAATTTACCTTAAACACGTAACTCACCGTATTGCATATTACGAAAGCCCCTAAATAATTATCTCGGTGATAACAAAAATAAGTAAAATCTCTACGCGAGACCACCTCCGTTTCGAGACCACCTCAAATACGTCCCTCCTATTTTCCCATCTTAATGCAGCTCTAATACTGGACCACCTCTATTTAAAGACCATTTTAAACCCCATTTTCAATGAAGGTCTCTATTTGAAGAGCACCGAGATACTGCGCAGTAGCATTGTGCACAATCCCAGAGGATACTCGAACTACCTCGATTTGAAGACCACTTTTAGTAGCTCCCAAAGGTGGTCTCTAATTTGAGATTTTACTGTACACCCATACCTCGATATACGGCCATGATCGGGACCGGGAAAGTAGGCCGTATATCGAAATGCCGTATAACGAAACATTTTTCCCCATAGAAACCCATGTAAAATCAAATAATCGGTTCCATTTTCCAAAAAAACAATTAAAAAAATGGAAAAAATTTCAATGAAAATGAACTTTTTGAATTTTATGTCTTATAAAACTCGCTATTTGATGGTACTTGAGTTAGA